>PVJD01003536.1:40000-160555 GCA_004026545.1 Mormoops blainvillei | reverse complement strand
CTTTGGAAACTTTTGTGAATCAAATCCATAAATATTTAGAAGCTTGCATGACACTAATCACCGTGAATGCTTTTACTGTAAGACAATAAACACCAGGAATTTTTGTGAGAGGTATTATAAATAAAACAGATGCTTTTGTTCTTAAATTGGTTAGTGACCTCAATCATTAATAACCAAATCAGGGCCAGAGCAGCAAAGGAATGTGAAGAGTAATTTCATAAAGAATCTAATAAATTTATTCAGCACAAAAAAATAAAAACAAAGAATTTATTCTTAATCTTGCCATGCTAATGGTTTATGTTCAAATGAAAATGATTAACTCAAATTTGGCTTTAATTGGTTGAGGCTAGATGCAGTTTTCCCAAATGTGATAAATTACTATGAGAGCAAGTCAAATGATGTGAAATTTACTATAAGCCTACTGTTGCATGAAAGTAGAATTAAAGAAGAAAAAATTCAAGAGTTATTTACCAGATAGTTCACCAAATTAAAGAAGGAAAAAGTATTATGAAAAACCTCACATACTTTACTAATGTTGATCTTTTGTGAAAGAATGAATTACTTTTACCTCAAGGCTGATCGATATCAGAATCTTTCATGTGGCAGCCTAGGAGGGGCTTCTTGGGACAAATCATGGTCTGTGACATTCTTTCAACTTTAAAGATATCATAGGCCCAGAAGATGCTTCTGTTGCAAGACATGCCAGAACTCATTTATCTCAACTTTCTCACTTTATAAACTAGGAAAATGAGGCCCAGAAAGGTCTAATAACCTCTCCAAATTCCACTTGGGACAGAGACAGAAGTTTGATGAAGTCGCTTTGTGTTGTTAGTCCAAATGGGAAAGAGAAATGGATACGACGTGGACAGAGTAAACAGAGAGCTGCTAGACTCTCAACCTGGAACTATTAATATTCATAAAACACAATTTTCGAAAACTTTTCTATCTCCAATTGTAGGTACTAACGAATTCTTCAGCTACCCCATAGCTGAGTCTCAGCTTTTATTTCTCTACTATTTGAAAAGTTGTTCTAGGATAGAGTGGTTTGGTTTTGTGGACTTTAAATATTTTTTGAAGGAATTATTTCAGTGAGCTTGTCTATTTTTGTCCCTTCAAGCTTTTAAAGAAATTAGTGGGCAATATCTGTATGTCTTCATTGGGAAAAAAATAACAATTTTTTTAAAAAAATAGTATGAGTATAATTGAAAATTGTAGGAAAAGTAAGTTAAAGCACCTACAAATGGAACAGAAGGAAAGGCCACAGAGGGTAATGAAGGGTCACAGCAGAAAGGAGAAAGATAATCAGAATGACTTGGAAACTTTCACCTGGTGTGGAAACAGAACATGGTAAATTTAATCTGCCATGAAGAAGTTGGCCTAGTAGATACTGGCAAAGAGTAATTAAGGAGTCCTTCTCCAAAGAAAACTATTTTTATAAGTGGAAGGCAGTGGGTGCATTCCCAGCACGCACAACCACCGGCTGCCACTGAATTAGTGGTTTTGCATTTCATCTGAAGTGTCTGATTAAATCACTCACACCTGGAGCAGAACAGGAACTTGTAATGTTTACACTGCGCTGTGCTAATCAGGCCAGCAACAGTGCAAGGGACGGTTGGACCTGCACTTCTGTACTGACAGCACCAAGTGGAGTAGAAAGAGACATATTTAGTATCTTAAGTTACTCTGGTACCCAGCACTGGTTATGTCAGTTTAAAGAGAAAATCAGTACAGGGAGACTTGTTTAATATAGCACTTTAATAGTGACAAGACAAGATTATTTGCTCATCTTCACCATGCCAACCCCTGCCAAGAATGCTGTTTAATTAGCTCTTAGTCTAAATATGAACTAGGAAAAATGAGGAAAAAGCTAAGAGGAATAAAAAGAGTCCAGATTGATATCCTAGCATCCTGGCTGGTTGAAGTTTTGTTCAAATGCATACACTAGTGATACCGGCAGAACCAGTAATTAAACACGGGTCCAATCTCTTAGTCTGGGGCCCTTGAGATTATGACAGAAGCTCTAATCCTTGCACTGGACATCTAGGCTTAGGTCAGAAATAGGTCTTTCTTAAACTCACCCAGCAACTCCACATTGTAGGTGGAATCTACAATAAGAATTCCCTAAACACAAGTCTGTAGAAACTGCGTATTCTTATCAGCGAACAGGACTAGTTGTCGACAATATACACACAATTTTCTCCATCCAACGTAGTTCAGGTCCCCATGTAGTGTTCATTATTCAAGCCTGTCCAGAACTCACAGTCCTTCACGTTAATTTTGACAAATAACCTACCTTCGTATTACTTAATGCTGTGTACTATGAATATATTCTTTTCTTCCTTTTTGTCTTCTATCCCTACTTTCTTCCTTTTTTTTATTTCTACCATTATGTACAGTGAACTATAATAAATATTGTCTTAGTTCAGGTTACAATAACAAATGATCACAGGCTGTCTCATAAAGCGCAGACGTTTTGTTCTCAACAGTCCAGTAGGCTGGGAAGTCCAAGATCAAGGCACTGATAGATGTCTGGTGTCTGCTGAGGTTCTGCTTCCTGGTTCAGAATTTGGGGCAGAGAGGGTAAGAAACATTCAGTCCATTCCACTCCTTTTTATTTGGGTGTGGGTTCAAAAGACACTAAGCCCAAGTTTCCATATGCCAAGAACCAGTATCCACATTAACGATGGCATTCTATTTTAATTTCACTTCTATGAACAAATCTTCAAATGGCTTAGTCTAGATTCTACCAATCAATTTCTAAATGTATTGTTGAATTAAATTGACATGTAGAAGAGGTTTCTGGCAAGGTTCACATTTTATTGAAAGCAAACCACAACCTTGAATTTTAAATTTCTGGAGGTCCCATAACAAGTCAGTCCAAAAATATAGGATTTGCAATGAGTTTGTCATCGAACACAGGTCTGTCTGCTTGCTGCAAAGAAAGCCAAGCTTGTGAGACAGGTGTTGATGCAAAAGAAAGAGGTTTATTCAGATGCCAGCAATCTGAAAAGATGGGGGTCCTTTGTCTCAAAGACCATCTTAACAGAGCAGGCAGATGCGTTTCTAAAGAGGGAGAGAGAAAGCCGAGCAGAGGTCAAAGGGAGGGCTCGCGAAGTTCTTTGCGTGCAAACCAGCACAGTCCATTCTGATAAAGACCTTGGAAATGGTCAAGTGGTGGTCTGGTGTACATCGTCCTGGTCTTTGTCATCCTGGTTCCACCGCTGAGGGTCAGTAAATCTCCCTGACTTGGGATAACTGAAGTTCTGAGTCTTCATCTTTTGAAGTTAGTTCCTAGGATTCTTATACAAACATTCTGCTTGTCTGTAAGCTACATAATAGTCAGAGCCAGCATTTACAGAAACAATGTCAAAAAATGGTGGGATGGGTTATAATTCCCCACTGTTTCAAGTTTATGATGTTCTGCTTCCACATTAGAACATGATACAGAAGCAACATATTATTGAGTCTTCCTTGACCCTCTCCCTTGGGATCATTTTTTTTCCTGTAAACTAGTCTTTACAGTGTCAGAATCAGTATCACAGCTACAGAAAATAAAAGAGCAACTTTACTTGCAAGGGTTAGCTGCAGATAGCTCAGATACCTCACTCTCTGACAAATCAGAGGAAATAATATAATCTCAAACTGTTGAACTATGACTTTGAATCAGTGTAGGGCTACCATTAAAATCCAGATCAAGACTTCCAGTGGCATTTTTAATGGCTCATAATCTGAAGAAGCAGATTCAGGGCAAACCCTTTTTAGCCCTTTTCCAAGAGGTTTGTACTTGGGTAATAGAACTGAAGAGGTGGGATTTGGAAGGTGAAAGAGGTGCTGAATATGCAAAAGGTTGTAAGCATGATCTAAGTTATAAACCTGAGAGATGCCACACCTCAGCATCCCCTCAGGGCACATACAAGAATCAACCAATGAATGTACAAATTAGTAGAATGACAAATTGATGTTTCTCTGTCTCTCCTTTCCTCCCTCTCTCTCTCTCTAAAAATTAATCAATAAATACATATTTTTGAAAAAGTTATAATTCTAAACATAATTCCACAGAACTATACCAACTCCTTTAGTTAAAGAAAATGCTAGAGTTACCAGTACTCTGTGTCATCATTTCATTTATTCTTTTAAGTAGATATTTGTTGGTTCTTTTCCACAAAGAAGCCAGAATATACTCAGAAGGAAAGAGAACCTGAAATATTTCACAAATATCACCAATGTTCACTACAATCTGATCTTCTGTATCATGAAATATTTGGTCTGTTCTCCTTTCTGCATGAAAATATGCTCATCTTTAACTCAAAAGAGAAAACTCCAAATTCTGTACAGTCATGGCAGCAAGCTCTGAGCTGTAGATACTATTACGATACATAGTAGTATCTACATTGAGGTTATGTGAAATAGTTTTCACATTATATCCACATGGGTTTTCTCTTTACCAGGACTGCAAATGAAATAGACAAGTTTCCTGCTTCTCCTGCAACCAATATGAAAGGTGGGACAGGAAAAAGATAACTGCAATAAACACTATCATTCAGAAAGAAGGAAAATGTGAGGCCCACAGCACATACTGATCTAGGGGTAGGTTTCTTGATTAGACCGAAATTCTGGGAAAGGTTCCCTTGCCCAGGGTTTTCCATGGCCCTTAGATGTTATCTTTTCTGGTTATACTTTCTGGTCATTGATGAACAGGATGCCCCTCTGGTCTGAGCACCTTTTCCAGTCCACTTCCTACCTACAGTCACAAAATCTGATAATCCAGGTTCTAGTTTCTTTTTTTTTTTTGGTTGTTGATCAACAACCAAATGTGCCAACAGATGCACTAAAAATTTTCTTCAAGACAACTATCTCATTCTCTCTTGACTTAGTTGCACGTATCTGGAGGCTCAATGACTTCGATTAGAGCCATACCTTTATTCCCCTGTCCTTAAGCCAATTTTTCTTGGAACTGAAAATATTTATTGGTCACACCGTAATCCATTTAGAAGTTTTAACAATAGCTGTGACTACCATAACCTTGATTTTATCCTTGATTCTAGGTTGAGTTTTACTGTCTTTGTAGCTTAAAACATTTCTCAGTTTTAGTTTTTGTTGTTTGGGGTTTAGAAGAGTTGCTTCTTCTAATTCATGGACCCTTTCTATACTCTGTTACTTCTACTTGCAAACTGACCAGTTATTTTCTAAGCTTGTCTCTTCCCTATATTGACTTATGAAATGTCACCAAAAGCAGTCAGCTTATCCTACTAACATCCTAATATCCAATTCCTTCCTTTAAATCTACAAACATATTAGGTATATTATCTTCCTGCCTTGTTATCCCAAGCAACATTTTAGCAAAGTCCCATTACCATGGAACTTGGATTGCCTTTCTTCTGGTTTCCAATATCAGTTTCCTTGATACTTGCAAACTGCCCTCCATTATCAAACTAATCCCATGTTTTATAATGTTTTATTTCAATAGCACCCCAGTTCTTATATCAATGTCTGAAGAGTTCAAAATGTGCTCATTTAAACTAAGTAAAAATGATCTCGAAATCTTAATAACTGAAAACAAATATTTTTATGTTCTTTGTAGCGGGAACACCTTTATAAATTGAATATCTGAAATCAGTCTAGTACTTTCTCTTTATGTTTTGCTACTGCCTTAGTGTAAAAGATTCACTTGATTTTTCTCTTAGGTCATTTCAAAAGTCTTCCTCTCAAGCCTTGAACTTATCACACCACAAACTGCTGTGAGAATAGCCTATATATGATGCAAATCTATTTATGATCTTGAAATTTATATCATTCAACTTTTCCCAGTCATATTGAGGATAAAAATTCTTTTATTTAAAGCATGTAAGTTATTTTCTGATATAAAGATTCTTTTAGTTAAAACATATAAATTATTTTGTGGTAAATACTGACTACCTTACTAGCTCAACTTCTGGCCATTCATAAAGGTACCTTTGTTCCAGTCTTACAAAAAATGCTCTGACCATGTTTCAGTCCAGCTATAAGCCTTTTCTCCTATTGTTTCCCCTTTCGTTTATTTCTACACATTTTTAAGACTCAGTTCAGACAAATCATCCTAAGACTCCTCTCCAAGTTGGGTCACTTAAATTTTCCCTTTCATTGGTATCCTGTGAATACTTTCTTCGGTTGCTCATTGCATTATAATCTATGGTTTATTTCTGTTCCTTATAGTTGAACTATTAGCTCTTTGAAGTCAGTGACTATCTTTCTCATTTGTCTCAATTTCTAGAACAGTGACATACCTGTGACAGATGTACATTATTCATTAATTTATGCAATCCATATTTATGGAGTACCTGCTCTGTCACTGGGCACTGTGCTAGACTCAGAAGAGAGAAAATTTAAATAATTTTTTCTTCCTTAGCTCATGACCCCTTGCCACTGAGTACAGTTAATGTCAGTTTCTCAGTGTGCCATGAAACGCTTCTGATCTTGAAGACATGGATAAAAACATCTGATTCTGGCAAAAAAAAAAAAGTCATTTAAGCAAGCTGAATTATTGCCTCATAATTTTATGCTGTCAAAATCTAGATTCTGATCCCTAAATAAACCAAAGTTTGCCTGATTCCATTAAACAGAGTTTTGTAGTATGTTTTACTAAGTCCAATATAAGTCACAACACAAAGTTTTAATTATTATTTATTCCTTCCTGGCACTGTTTTCTCTTATTCATAAAAAATTAATTTAAAAAATTTAAAGGAACATATATTTAAAAAGTTGCAAAATCTTATTTATAATAATTATGCAGATATAGGTTTTGAACGCTTAAAATTTGAACGCGTAAAGTTTGAAGCCTCATTATCCTTGCTTTAGTACATGAGTATCTTCCCTGTCTATGGATTACTCTAATACCTGTTATTCTTCACCTTTCTTTATGCTGCAAAATCTACTTAATGCATTATTTTATGCTATCCACAGAGCTATGCCTTGTGTTCATAATTTTAAAAAAGTATTTATTATTTTTTGTAATAACTTCTCATAGACTAGAAGGGTTTATATTGCCATATGCTCAATAAATTACTTCAACTTCAAAAACTTCAAATTTTCTTTTCACAGAATTTATTGTTGCCATTGTTATTTTAATTTAGAGAATTCTGGATAAATAAGATAGAGGTTTTAAAATGTTTTGTGTTTGTTGATGGTAAAGATGCAAATGGTAGAAAAAAGTGTATTCTGTTAACATTTCCATAACCCAGAGCCCAACTTGGTGGTGTCAAAACTTATTTTCAGGAATTTTGACATAAGATTGCGGAGGCTGTATGCCATGATCGAGAACAAAATTTGGGGTCAGACACACCTCAAAATACACTGAGAATCTGGCAAATACCAGTGTTAAGCGCTAACCTGTTGTCACTCCCTGACCCCCTCAGCTTGAGTTTCTTATCTCTAGAATATTGGTAATAATCCCTGAACTTGCAGGATGGCTGCAAGGTTAAAGATGGAAGTAGGTGACACACAGTAGACACTTGCAAGCTATATTATTTTTTCTATTCTCTTAAATAAAGATTATTTTCTTTAAACTTTTCTAGTTTTATTCTCTCCATCATTTGGTGGTTTTTTCCCCTTTTTCATACATTATTACTTCTTTAAAAAGCAGAAAGGAATTATATTTATGTCATTTTGCATTCCAACCAGAGTTATGAATATTATTATAAGAAAAGCTCCAATATTATCAGTGAGGATTAATTTTTAATAACAAATAAAGGGAAATGTACTATGCCAAGCATTTGGTGAACTTCAGTTAAACAGCCAGAGTCCCAACGGTTAGCAAGCTGGAATGGAAAGTGTGGGGTCCTCCTGCTATTCACTCTACCTTCAATTTAAGTCTTGGATAATCAGAGCATTTTGGGTGATGTGAATATGGAATAACAGATGATAGTAACTTGACAACTTAGTAGAGAAGGTGAACAGTGATGGCAACAGATCAGTGCACACCTAGACTTGGAATACAAGTAAGATACAATAATCATGACTAATTTGCACATGCTGCTCTTAATCTATGCCACAGAACAGACATTTTTAATGAACAATCAAAAATTCAATAGAACGAACTCTTGATTAACTGCAAATGCAGAGCAGGAAATACGTGGATAATGGATAATTTAAAAAAAAAACAATACTAAAAGTTGCTATATGATGTCGAAAATAAGACACACTCTCAGATAACATTGCACATTCTCAGATCCTTACATTCTGCCCTTTCAGACTTGAAACCTGATGCAATCATATTATTAGTTGCTCAGATTCTATATGTATATGAGTAAAATAGCCTAAGATTATCATTTACAGGATTTTATTTCTGTTTATGTTCTTCTGTGACTCTTTGGTTTTTCATCTACCAATTCATACTGATTTCAAAGTTGACTGAAATAATTACCAGTATCTGGGGTCCTGAGGACCCTGAAAGCCTTAAAAACATTGGTCCCAAGAGAGGGGTATGGTCCTCACCCTGCCATTAAGTTGTTGTGTGGTCTTAGAAATGTCGTTTGACTCCTTTGGACTTCATTTTTATCATTAGTAAAACAAAAACTTCAAGATCTTTCATGTCATTCAAAGATTATGGTTTTTCTTATAGTTGAACGATTTTTGGTTCTATAACTTCAAGTATTACACAAATCATAATAGTGAAGCTACTGATAATACTCTCTAATACTTAATCAGCCCTTAACAATATCTGAAAACGTGTTCAATACACTTCACATTAGTAAGCAATTTAATCATCACAACAAACTTCTGTGTAAGTCCCACTAGCTCTATTGCATAGATGCAGGAAATGAAGGGCCGGCAGACTGAGGAACTTAAGACACGCTGCTGGTAAGGGCCAGAGTCAGAATTTTAACCCATGTATCTCTCTAGAGAAGTGATCTCTTTATATCTACACTGCCCGGGGAGCTGAACAAAAGCCATAGGATGCTTTTTCCAGGCCTTGGATATCTGGGAAAGTATTGTTGTGAATAAATAGGGAGCTATCAAAGGATATTAAATAGCATATAAGTTTTGACCCAATCTGCACCCAAAGGAACAGTCTGGCAGGAATATGACAAATTGAAAAATGTAGAAAAGAAGAGGCAGAAAAGCAGTTAGGGGAGGTTGAAGGTGTCCTGGTTACTCAGATGAGCAAAAGCTAAGTAGTTCAACTAAAATTGAGAAAATACAAATGAGAATAACAGGTTAAATTTTCCCAACATTGAAGATGTAGAATATGTATATGATAAGGTCTGTGCAGAAGGTATCCAGCCATGTACTATGAAAAACAGACATTTATTAAAGCAAATACAAAATATAAGAAACATTGTACGTGATGTAGATAGTGACAACTCCGTTCCCTTCAAAGTAAGTACCTTGGGACCTCATACATTTTTCCCAAGCACCATCAGCAGCTCTCTTGTATTTTCCTGAATCTCATCAACAGTCTGAAATCTCTTCCCTTTCAAAGGTGATTTTAGTTTTGGGAAAAGCCACAAGTCACAGGACACCAAATTTGGGCTGTACAGGGCTGAGTCACCTAAGTGATTTGATGTTTCACCAAAAACTTTGTGTGAGACATGATGCCTGAGTGGGTGCATCAGTGTGATGAAGCTGCCAATCGCCAGTTACCCATAGCTGCAGCTTTCAGAATCATCCAAATAGTTTCCACAGAGGAATGTTCAAGCTTAACCCAAAATTTGGTACAGATTCATTGCTCTAGTCACTTAGTCGTTTTGGATACAACAGCCACACAGTACACATGCTCACTCAGCAACATCTACTACCCCCACTGACTAGTACAGTGAAGTCATCATTGTTCATGTATGCACATTCCAGTCCACTGTCCTTGGCTGCCAGGTTATATCAAGGTTGTGTAAACCATTCTCATTATCTTAACAATTGCTGGACTTTTTCCAGACAGAGCACATTTTATAGCCAAGATAGTAGGGGAAATGGAGGTATCATTAGAAGATATAGGGAAATTTTATTGAAAAATAAGATTTTGGGGTAAACATGTTGAGATAGATTTGATAAAAAGTTGAGAGCTAGTTTGAAAAGACAGGTTTGCAAAAAAGGAGAAGATTGAAAGATCAGAATTTAGCTACACAGGAATAAGTCAGAATAATGGTGGTAATGAGACATTGTTCTCCCTTGGTGAGACTCGGACCTGGGTTGATGATGGGTTCACAGCTTCAATGGGGTGATGGCAAGGGGACATCAATGGCAGAATTGAGGGAAATATGAACACAATAAAATTCTTATTTTTGTCTGCTTTCACCAAACTTTCTTCTTTTGGTCTGGAGAGAAAATGTCAGACACCTAACAAAACAAAATATCAGGAGGTCGTCTGTTCACTTTAATAACACACAAAAACAAGCTCAACAGGCACTGGCTTCTCCAAAGGTGGGTTAAAAGTAATCCAAATAGTAGCTGCAGACACAGAATTAAGGTGCTGGGTAAGACTTCTCTATGAATTTCCTAACCTTTAGAACTTTAGAAGTTTAAACTTCTAACCTCCAGGAGTAGAAGTTTTGTTATAGTTTTCCCATATTTAAGAGAATCCTGAATGTTTCATTCCCTTTAATAAACCAGGAACAGTAACTTATAAATTTCTGCATAATTTTTAAATTTCCTGTACTGAAAAAAACAAAACTTCCATGTAAGAATCCACAGAACAGGATCATGGCCTGCCCTTTTGTTTAAGTAAGAAAACATCCATCAAAGCCCTCCATCTTTCTTTTTATGAAATTTGTTTGTATTTTCATTCTTTTGTTTGAGTGACATGACACTCCTGGAAAGGATTTATTTATTTTATTTTATTTTACTTTATTTTACTTTATTTTATTTTATTTTATTTTATTTTATTTTATTTTATTTTATTTTATTTTATTTTATTTTATTTTATTTTATTATTTCCCTCAGTGTATGGAGGCTGTTGGGGAAATCAAACCTCCGAATAAGAATTAACATAGTCTATGCCACCCTTTATTCACCCAACTAATATTTATGACATATTGAACATCTGCTAAGTGTGCACTGCTGTGCTGGGAAGAAAAACATGCATAATGACATGTGGCATAATGCCTGCCTCTTCTGAGAATTAGCAACGGACAAAGCCAAATGCAAGGAGCACATTAAAAATGCCTTGTGTAATAATACTTTAGAGAAGGAAAAAATCATTTCTGCCTAGAGAGAGCTGCTTAACATACTCTTAGAATTCTGTGCTGCATCACACAATTGTGTGTTTTAGTAAACTTGCTGCCTTTTTGCATGGAAAAATCTACAACCGCCAATTACTCTTGTTTTACCTGGTAGACTTCTCCTTCAGTATGCTGCTTATGAGGAACCCTTCCAGAGGGGCCAGATTAAAATGAGTGCTATTGTAGTTTCTTATTATAATATTTATTACAGTGTAGAACTATTAAATAATGTATTAATTATGGATTGCATCATAGAGTGTATTTCTGTTCTAGTAAGGATAATGTCAAGAATTTGTTTCCTCAGCATTATGCACAAAGTCTGGAATATGGTAAGCATTAAAAAAAAAAGTTTGCAGAATGAGCAGAAAATCTGTTTTTATTGATTCTTCAAGAATGGGTAAGATTTCTACAAGTAGAGATCACAGGGAGGGGCTTCCAAGAAAGGGAAATGTGTGCAAAAATATAAGAAAAATTAAAGACATGAAAAATGAAGATAAAACTTATGTAAAAGGGAAAAGGTAAAGAGTAATACAAGACCTTTAGTAAAGGTAAGCTAAAAGAGATTTTGAAAAACTTTATATTCAAGAGTGAGATATTTGACCTCCCAAATCTCTTTCATTACTTTTCCCATGCACCACCCTGTCTCTGACATACTTCACTGAATGATAGTTGAAATCACAGGAGTTTATGAAACATCTGAAGAGCCTAATAGGTTTAGAAAAGAGTAAAGCAAAACTTTCAAGAATGGCCATATTTGGGGAGTGAGAAGAAGAAGATAAATCAATGAAGGCAGAAAGGAGGAGCAGTCAGGATTAACTGAATCATGAAATTACAATGAGATACAAGCTGATGAGTTCTAAGAAAGAAAAGTGGCAAATGAACCAAATCGGCAAAAGTGATGAGGGGAATGTGACTGGAGAAAGGTTACTGAATGTGGCAACTCAGAGATTTATTCCTGACTGACAGACGAGGCAATTCTGGAGAACAGGAGAAACATGAGACAAATGAGAAGAGCCATAGGAAGGGGCAGGGAAAGGAAATCAGACAGAGATGTAACCCACTGGGAAATTCTCTCTAAGTGCCAGCAGAAGGAATTTGGTGTATGATGTATATTATGGAGGGAGTTTTATGCTATTCCAGGTCCCTTGCAATTGCTGATGACCGTGTATTTTATGCATTGTCAGGAGTTTAAAATTTTGGAGGTGGAAAGGTCTTACTCTATTGACAATTTCTTTGTTCCTTGTCTTTCATGAGTAAAAATGAGAAAAGCTGTCATAGTCACATTCATTCATTCTACAAACACATCATTTGCCAGGGGAAAGAGGAAAGAAAATGGAAGAAAGGAAAGAAGGGAGGGAGGGAGGGAGCAAAACAAACGAGAGAGACTTTGTTTTTCCTTCAGTTCATTCTATTTCTTCAAAGATCCAGGAGCCCAAATCAATTTACAGTTAACCTTTCAATTTTCCTGCAGTCTGGAAGAAGAAATGCCATTTTGGCATGCATCTGATAGCTGATTCTGGACGCTTTCCAGACAGAGTCTCAAAACAAACCCACTGTCTGCACACATAATCAGTTTACTACTTGATTTGATATGAAAAACCCACAAAGTAAAACTACCACTTTGGGGACCCCTGATTGACTTCAGTAGGAAGCTTTGAGCTATAAAACAGTGCTTCCACTTTAACACTTGGATACTCACCCTGTGTGAACTGGTTTATTTCCTCCCTAAGCAACTATATCCATATTCACATTTTCTAGATAATTACTTCTGATACTCAGTTCACTTTGTGTTTGGAGACACTGGTTAGAATCATGATTTTAGACTTACAAAGAACTGGATAGAACATATGTCCCAACATCCTCATTAGCAGATAAAAACCCAAGGCTTCGAAAACAAACTCAAGGTTACAAAGCTAGTGAGTCTCTCAGAAAGAGCCAGTGTTCACATGCTCTGACTGCCAGTCCAGGGCTCTGCCCCAATCACGCTTTTCGGTGTGTGTTGGAAATCGCCAGTCTTCTTACACTCATCTGTATTTCTGGTCTTGGTTTTGCCATTAATTATCTTCTTCAGCCATGAGAACATTGCTCTACTTATAGGTTCTTGGTTTTGTCATGTGTAAAATAAGGGACTTGAATTAGGTATCTATGGTCCAATCCAGCTAAAAGGCAATACAATTCTGTGACCATCATGAAATCAATAGCCTTATTCAGAGGACTTTTCATTTTCACATAACATAAATCCAATCAAGCAAGTGTAATTTTAAAAGGTAGATTTGTTATAGGGACACAGGGAGACCTCACAGACACCAGGGTTAAGAAGTTTAAAGGACTTCCCCAGGAACTAGGACTATAAACTGCGACCATAACAAGTTTATAATTGATTTCTTCTGTGTCTCTCAGGGGCTCCTGCATTCTTATTCCTTCTCATCTTCGAATATTAGATTTATTTTTTTTTTCCCTTCAGTTCAATTCTCACTGCTTCACCAGCCACAGGACATAGCTTTCCAGAGGGCAGACTTTCCACTCAGTTCGGGTCAAATGCTACCAGTCTAACTGGCATCTCTGAGTCCCAATTCTAAATGTCCTTCCTCTCAATCAAGTCTTGTTGTTCCAGCCTGGGTCAGATGTCTATGCAGCTCCAAAAGTTGGGGCCTGTGTGGCAAGGCAAGAATCCACTCTTTCTTGAGAAAAGGACAATTTGGTCTAGGCAGTGTCCTCAAAGGAATGTTATATATCCAGAACTACCAGAATCAGTTGCTACTGGATTGACATAAGGATGACAATGGTCCTGTGACTAAACAAGAATGCTATAAGCAGAAATCCCAGTATAAATGTTTCACCAAAATCTACACTGATAATATAGATAAGATATTTACCCTACTTAGCGGTTTCATATCATCTTATCTCAAGGAATCCATATCCAGGCTTTTATAAAGACCTGCACAGGGGAAAAAAAAAAAAAAGTAAATTCAAGTTAACAGTTTAGAATGAAAATAAAATGTAGAGCCAAAAAAAGAAAAGACAAAACCTCTCTAGAGAGAAGAGTAAACCCATAGCAACTACAAGGAAAGTAGTCTCCAGATAGAGGAAGAAGTATAGTTATTCCTTTGGGAGGGCCTTGGTTTAAAAGGATTAAGGTAAATATTTAGGATAAAAAAGAATCAACTAGGACAAGACAACAAGGAATTCAATGCGATTTCTCTTTGAACAAGAACTGGTTTGTTATTATAATGAAACAAACCCCCCACTGGCACCTTTTCCGTGACTTGTTTCCAATCCTATTGAGATTTCTACCCTTCAAAAGAAAGGAAGTGGATTATTAAACTCTTGGCAGGGGGTACAGAAAAATCTATGTTCCTCTAGGTCCAACCCAGCAGCAGTGGATTAAGGTGTGATTGAGTGGATTGGCAATCGTCAGCTCCACACTCAGAAGAGAACCTCCAAATTCTGTCAGGATCCTCAATGGGGCAGTTTTGAGAATTTCCTTCTGTTGCCCTCATTTATTCTTTAACTTTTTTTAAAATTCATATTCTTGAATTTCACTGCTTAGTTTTAGCAATCTGCTACTAGACTCCGTTTTCTTCAAACATCATGTTTTTAAAATTTTGTTGGGGTGGGGAGAGAGGTATCCTATAATACATTTGAAGAAAACACCATGTTGGGGTGTCCCTCTTTTCATAATTGGACATCTTGCATTGTCTAAATTAATCTCTTTAAATCTGTTTGAAGTAGGCTGTGCCAGAGAGCTTTTCTTATGGCAATTTATTCTGTTATTCCTTAAAACAAGAGGATAACATGTTTCCCTTTCTGTTCCTTTACGCTAGAGACTCCCCAAATGTAATTTTATAAATAAAGGCAACCTTAAAATCGTGATTTTTTTTATATCTTTAGCTGGGAAAAAATTGAAAAGTACCTTTAGTATGATCTATATTATTGGGCATATGTATCATATATAATATGTGCTATTACTATATTTTTGCTATATCAGAATTTATATCAGTTTATGCTATGTCAGAGACAAAGGCAAATGACCTCGAATTCATAGATGCTTAATTAAACATCCGTATCCATAGATATTAGGCCTAATTGAGACAAAACTCCTCAAGTAAGTTTTTAAGAAATTCTCTATCTAATTTAGAAGGCTTTAAGAGGTATGGGGATGATAAAATGGAGTGCAGGGCAGAGGAGATATGGGGCAGGGCAGAATGGGACAACTGTAATAGCTTACTTAATAAAATATACCAAAAGAGAGAGAGAGAGAGAGCGCAAGCTCTGAACTTGGGGGTAAAAGAAAGGATGAATGAACATAAATTAATGACTCAATCAATCTCATGCCTTTGAATTCATTTATACCCTTTATCCATGTTTTTCATGTTCCTAAGGGAATTTTTTTTCCATAAAACTATTTTTCTGATGTACTATGATAAATTAATAGAAAGTTACAGAAACAAGTCATAGAACTGTGCAGGTAGGAGGGATATGCCACATCGTTTGGGCTGATTACCTTTTCTTTTACAATAACCACCTCATAATCATTCTCTTCCATCTCAGGATTCTCATTACTTATCCCAGCAATATATTTGTTTTATTAGTTCTTTTTTGCGTATATTTGAGTGTTTGCATGTAAGACGCTGTTTTACTGAATTGTCAGTCCCTCCTTAATTCTAAACAAAACCTATCAAAGTATAAGCTTATGTTTATTCATTCATGTATTCTTGATTTCTTAACGTGGAGACTGCCTCAGGTACTTAAAATAGGTAAACGAGTTGCCCGGGACTGTTGCACAACTGCAGGGCCCAGTGCAAAGTGAAATTGTGAACCACTTGTTCAAAAGTTACTAAGAACTTCAAGTGAGTGACAGCAGAGCACTAAACCCAGAGCAGGGCCCTGCCGGCACAGAAGTCTGTGTGAATGCATGGAATGCCCACCCACGAAGTGGGCTCTGGCGGTATCCTCAGCCTTTTTATCTGTAGTCTTAACAAGTACCTCTTTTACCACATAGGTAGAGTGAGAGACCTACCTAATCCACTTTCCGGAGAGAAAAACATTTGCTGACAACCACGAAGTGTCACTGAACACGCGTGTTAGGAGCAGTTAGGGTTTGTATTGTTACGGAAAAATGAAACGACCAGACACTGAGGGGTTAGGAGCATGATCTTTATTTACATGCACAGGCCCAGAGGAGACAAACTACAAATTCTGAGCCCAGAACAATAGCCCCGCATTCCTTTTATGCTGGGCTAAGTGGGGGAGGGTATTGGGAGGCATAGTATAGATTTGGCGTGAAAAGGGCTTACAGAGGTGGGAGACGCATTTACATCATAAGTCAGGGCAATTAGCATTTCATCTTTGGTATCAGCCTTGATTTCCTCTACATTCCCCGCTGTGGGTGCCTAGACAGCGCTTTCGTCTGTCTCTGCACCCAGAAATGGGATCCTCTGTTCCTGTTGGGGGTCTAGTGCTGGAGATGGTGGCAGGTAGCGTTGGCTCGGCGACGGTCCACTCCTCCTCCCCGTCTTGGCAAGTCCTTCGCTGCTTTAGGGCTGGGATTCGGCCTGGTTCCTGTTCTGGTCCCGGGTTGGTTTCCTCAGGGTCAGCGGCGGCCTTGGCTCTAGTGTGGTGGATCCATGGAGTAATACCTACAACTTTTAAGGCGGTGGGAGTAGTTAACAGTATTAGGTAGGGCCCAACCCATCTGGGTTGGAGGGACTCTTTTTTCCAGTCTTTTACCCAAACATACTGCCCTGGCTTATGGGAGTGAGCTGGCCCCCCTGTTGGCACTATTTCTTGCCCAAGGTGGGCCTGCCTGACTCTCTCTAACTCTTGACCTAGGGCTTTGAGGTAGGAGGTTTGGTGGGCCTCCCCTAAGGTGGTGAAGTCTGTGGTAGTAGGGATTTGGGTTATAGGGGTTGCCCTTCCATATAGGATTTCGTATAGGGTGTACTCTGCTGAATTTGGGGTGCACCTAACTTGGAAGTGGGTAAGCGGCAGGACATCTGGCCAGGGTAGGAAAGTCTTGACAAAGTTTTCCTAGAGTCTCCTTTAGAGTCCGGTTCACTCGTTCTACTTTGCCCCAGCTTTTAGGTCGGTAGGCAGCGTGAAACCTCCATTTTAGTTTTAAGGCTTGGGTCAGCAACTGGATCACTCTTGCAGTAAAGGAGGGCCCGTTGTCACTTTGGAGACTGAAGGGCATGAGTTCCACTATTACCGGCTCTCGTTCCGTGGCCAACCCTGGTGGGTTGTTTTCTGCCCA
Organism: Mormoops blainvillei; assembly: GCA_004026545.1. Lineage (NCBI taxonomy): Eukaryota > Metazoa > Chordata > Mammalia > Chiroptera > Mormoopidae > Mormoops > Mormoops blainvillei. The sequence continues at coordinate 143,113 of PVJD01003536.1, read as the reverse complement.
GACCCCAGAGTATTTAGCCCAGGGAGGGTCTGGGACTGACACTCCGTCTTCCTGGTGGAACCTATATTCTTCTTTTCGTGGAAGCACTAGGGCAATAGTTCGTGGCGTGGGGAGGTCCAGGGAGGTCCCTTCTGGCCAGAAGATGACCCGCACTGCTGGCTTGGTCAAGATATCTCGGCCTAGTAGGGGGATAGGACAGTCTGGTAGGTAGAAGAACTCATGGGAGATCTGGTGGCCCCCAAGTTTGACCTTCTGTGCCTCACAAAATTTCTGGGGGCTAGCCGAGAGTCCGGTGGCTCCCTGCACGAGGATTTCTTTCCCCGTGGGGGCCCAACTGGGACGGTGACTACTGAGTGTTCCGCCCCTGTGTCTACCATAAAGTCAATGCCTTGACCCCCAACTTTGATCCTGACCATAGGCTCCTGGGGACCGAGGGTGATGGAGCCCGGTCACCCCTAGTCTTGGCCGAACCCGGAGAGGGCCAATACGTTGGGGGCTGGTGGTGGTAGGATAGCCTGGCTGGCGGGCGTCTCCTCTCGCCCCTTGCGAGCTGGACAGTCTCGCTTCCAGTGCCCGCGCTCCTTACAATAGGCACACTAGTCCTTTTCTACCTTGAAGTGTCCCTATTTGTTGATTGGGTCACCCCTGGGGGCCGGCCTCCCTAGTGCGGCGGCCAGCAGGGTGGTCTACATTTTCTGGTCCTCTAGGTGGGCTGCTGCGGCCACCTCATCTCGATTTTCATATACTTTATTGGCGACCGCTAGGAGTTGATTTAAGGTCATTCCTGCGAAGCCCTCAAGCTTTTGGAGCTTCCTCCTGATGTCCGCGGCCGATTGAGAGACAAAGGCCAAGGCTACCAAACTTTGATTTTCAGCTGCGCCTGGGTCAAAAAGGGTAAACACTCGGTATGCCTCCATCAGCCGCTCAAGGAAGTCTCCGGGGCACTCATCTGACCTTTGGTGTACAGTGGCGACCTTAGCCATATTAGTGGGCTTCCTGGCCGCAACCCTTATCCCCTGTAACAGGGAGTGGCAATACAGATCCAAGGCGGCCCGCCCTCGCTCAGTGTTTGGGTCCCAAGTGGGCTGTTGTTCGGGGGTGGCGCCGCGCGCATAATCTGAGGGATCTAGGGTTCCCGCCGGGGCATGCGCTTCAAGGTAGCGCCGGACCTCCTCTAGAATTTTTCTCCTTTCCTCAGTGCTGAACAAGGTCAGGAGAAGTTGGTGACAATCAAACCAGGTGGGCCGGTGGGTTTGGAAGATCGAGTCTACGAGCTCGATCATGCCTGTGGCTTCTCTGAGAACGGAGGGGTGTGGTGTTTCCAGTTCAGGAGATCAGTAGTACTGAATGGCTGGTAATAATAAGTAACCGGTCCAGGCTGGACAGTCCCATCCTCATTAACTCTGGGTGCTGCCCGTACCTCTCGGAGTGGCATCTGAAGAGGGGGCCGGTGGCTTCTAAGTCTGCTAGCTATAGGTGACGGACCCGAATGGGGCAGGGCTGGGTACCGAACCGGGGAGGGCTCCTGGGGAGACTGATGCCCCTGGGGCGAGATAGAAGGCGGGGGAGTCAGGGGCTCCTGCGGGGGAACCGTAGGGGGCACCTGGGGACAACACATTCTTGGGCGTGCCCCGCCGGTGGCTCCTCTGTGGTACCCCTGAGTCCCCGCGCACTTACTAAGCCAGCTGGGCATATCCTGGGCCGACTCCTGCCATCTGTCTATATAGGAAAACTGATTGGGATGTCCTGGCTTTCCTGTAACTTTCAGGTGAACTGCTCTTATAGTGGATAGATTTAATGTTCCCTCGGGGGGCCAGCCGACCCCAAAAGTCAGCCACTCTGCAGTACAAAATGTCTCTAATTGGTCCGCATCAAATGATGGGTCCTGCCCTTTAAATTTGCTGAAATTCTGCAGCATACAATCTAAAATTGAAGAAGGTCCGCCCCCCATGGCTTCTCTCCCATGCGGCGCAGACACACAAAGGGTGGGGGCACTCCCTCTTCCACCTGGCCTGCTCCCTCGTGGGACGAAGTCGGTCTTGGCTAAGGTTACCCCTACAGAATTCGGGGTTAACTGTCAACCGTTATGCCGTATGACCTGACACAGGAACCTCAGGTTGGGACCCACTCTTGCTCCGTAGGCTAGCACCCGAGGAGCCACAAACACAGACACACTTGCGTTCACTCACACATTCAGGTTATTCAGTTCCCTCCCCAAGACCATCACCCATAGAAAAACAAACACAGACACACTTGAATTTACTTGAAAATATTCAGAAACTATTCACTTCCCTCTCCAAGACCATCACCCATAGAAAAACAAACACAGACACACTTAAATTTACTTTTCAAACATTCAGGGGTTATTCAGTTTCCCTTCCTGAGCGAGGGTCCGGCGGTCGGACTTCCATAGTCTCGATCCTACTGTAGCAGATGAGGGACCCAAATCCCTCCCGATCTCGGGTCTGGTCCCCGGGGCACTTACCGATGCGGCACCTTCCGATAGATCGTGTTCCGAAACCCCCACTTCCCGGCTGGAGTCGTGGGCCGGAGTCCGGTGTCCTGACCAGGCGGGGCCTGAGAAATCTCAGGGCACACGCTTCCCCGGTCCCCAGCCGGGCCACCGGGCACCCAGCCCGCCCTGCTCAGTCGGTGGCAAGTCGACCCGAATTTATGTAAGGTCGTTTCCCGGTCAGGGAACCATGTTATGGAAAAATGAAACGACCAGACACTGAGGGGTTAGGAGCACGATCTTTATTTACATGCACAGGCCCAGAGGAGACAAACTACAAATTCTGAGCCCAGAACAATAGCCCCGCATTCCTTTTATGCTGGGCTAAGTGGGGGAGGGTATTGGGAGGCGTGGTATAGATTTGACACGAAAAGGGCTTACAGAGGTGGGAGAGAAGCATTTACATCATAAGTCAGGGCAATTAGCATTTCATCTTTGGTATCGACCTTGATTTCCTCTACAGTATATTTCTGACCTGGTTACTGAGATATCAGACCTTATTGAAGCACAGTCTAATTCAGATAAATGCATATGTTAGAGGCATGTAGCTTGATGATTCTTCACAAGTTCAATACTCACGAGTAACCAGAAACGAAAAAAAGCCCAGAAAAGTATCCACATCTAGGATCTCTCTGTGTCCTCTTTGGCAACTTACATGCCACCAACCCAAGCTAAGTATTTTTCTGACTTTTAACAGCGTGGATTAGTTTTGCATGTATTTATATACATGTAAGAATATAGAATGCTTTCTTCTATGTCCAGCTTTTATTCTCTTAAAATAATGTTTGTGAGAATCATATCTGTTGCATTCAGTTGTAGTCCACTCATTCTCATTGCTCTGTAGAATTGTATTGTGTGAATGTACCATAATTTTTAAATCCATTCCATTGTTGAGGGATATCTGGACAGTCTCCAATGTTTTGGGTAATAGAAATAGTGCTGCTATGAAATAATGGGACTATGAACATTCTAGTGGTCTATTTTTGTGAGTATATGTATGAATCTATTTTTACTATATACCTAGGAGCGAAATTGCTAACTCTTGAGTATGCATATGTTCAACTTTAACGGAAACAGTTTTTCAAAGTTGTTATACAAATTTACACTCACCCACAGTGTACATAATTCTGATCTGCCACATCCTTGCCAATACTTGATACTAAAACCTTTTTCATTTTCTAAAAAATAAAAGAAGAAGTCTTCATTTACCTTTTTAATATTATTACTAACCATTTGTAAAGAAAAGTATATTTGTTTTTGAATGGGTACTTTCAGTTGCAAATGAATTGCAAAAAACAAAAGACACTTTTAGAACACATTTTTTTGAGGAATAGAACTTTGGTTTGTCACTTCAGTGATCGTATCTCCCTCCCATGGAGGGATGTGAGCCACTGTCAGTGTTCTCATATCAAGTCTATTATATACAAAGGAACCCATTTCTGATCAGCATGTTTTATCTATGCAAGAATCTGGGAGTGCTTACCCAAATGTAAATACTTCCAAAACACTTAGGATTATTTTTTCTAACTTTGGATAAGCAGGGTAAGGAACCCAGGCTCTAATGAAAAATAGCCTGCTGCCTTTTTCTGAATTATCAAGACCGTGTTTTCAAATAAGCACTACCAAAGCCTAAATAATATCTCTGAATCTAAGTTTCGAAAATATTTTCAAAAAATCTGATTGAGTCCAACCTGGTCAGATTTCTATTAGCTTAATGAGCTAGGGCCAGCAGGGCAAGGTTAGAATCTCTTCATCTCCAAAGAAGAGCAGTCTGGTCTAAGTAGATCTAGTTAGGAATTAGAACTCTAGAGGTCCCTTGACTTGGGGTTGGTTCATGTCATTCCACACTGCAGAGCTATCTTCCCTCTCACACTGAAAAGGATGAGACATTTTAGAGCAGTGGTTTTCATACTAGTCCTTGCATTCTCACAACCCAGTTTGGGAAGTTGGAGAATATAAAAGGTTCTCAGTTGTAATAAAGGATTATAAAGAAACAGAACAAAAATCAAATTGATAGCAACACATTGGGATGGTTTTTAAAACAACACCCTTAATAGTAACTTAATATATGAGTTATACGCTACCAAAAATAGTAGCAAGTGCAAATCATCACCAAATCAAGGTGCCCTGAAGTTGAACTCACCTCTTGCCCAGTAGAGGTGAGTTTTGTGTGTATGTATAGAATAGGAGATTTCCAAAGTTACTGAGGATTGTGTGGCAGCCATGCCTCTTGTGGGAACATGGAACTGGAGTCTTCTGCGTTCTAGTAACATGGAGATCTTACTAAGGTTATCAAACTCTGGTAACCCATAATAATTCAAAACTTTGCTAGTCAATAGCTGAATTTCCTTTGGAATAAAAGTGTATGAAATTGCAAATAAAATGACTAAATACATGACTTTTGATTTTTATTTTTCCATGTAGTTAGAAAGATAACTGTGGCCTACCACAGGCTCAAGGATGGAATGGAGGAAAACATTGCTAATTTCATGTCTAACAATTGAGAACTAACTCAGATCTCAGCTAGGTTCCATGAGTGACAGATTTTATGGGGCTCATTCCTCCACCCATTGATAGGAGTGAAGAAAAAACAAGAAAGTAGAATTATGAATATTTGTTGTTCATCTTTCAAAGTCTCTCCTTTCTCTTTCTATTTCTTCCCTCTCCTTTGTGAAGTATGATGAACACAGAATGAAGAAAGTTGTAATTACTTATCAGCTGATTGTGTATGTCTACCTATTATGTCATATGAAAATTCTTAAGAATGGCTTTATCTTTGCATGAAGCCCGGTTTTCAATTTGTATAGCTTTCTTTGTTTGTTTTTGTTTCATTTTTTCTTTTAGGTGCTAAATGCCATGGATGTCAGTAAATGCTCTTGCTTCAGCCTGCAGAATTAGACTACTATTGAATCTTCTAGATTTTTGCTGCTGACCAGAGATAAAACTTGCACTTCTTCCACATCCCATGAAATTAGTTCTCAGTAAAACCTCTTAAAATTTAATCAATTATCAAAAATGTTACTACTACTCCTCAAAGTTAAAATGCATCAGTAAGGGCTTCTGAAATTCTACCAATACTGAAAGTGATGGGGATGTTCCAGACCTGAGCTATTTTCTTCAAGTATTTTGATTTTAGTCTCAATCCTTGACTGCAGGCAGGGAGAGACTCACATTTACAAATCCACCTGCAGGAAAAAAAGAATTCCTAGAAATTGAAGAAGAAAAATGTTAACCAGTGATTAACTGCTCTTGAAATAATTACTCATTGCATTAAACAATTTTGTGGTTTTTTGTTTTTTTGTTTTTTACACACAGTTCCCACCTAGTGTAGTTAATTTTATTTTTATATGTTACCATGAGAGTTTGGAAATGTTCTCAGGGATCTCATCAATTAATGAGTAATAACAAATAAAGATCCATCTTAAATTACAAAGTTGTGAATTTTAAACTGTAGACTTAAATCAGTGGTAAATTTGAATTCAATGCAGAAAAATAAGAACTTTACATGTAACGTTTTGGAAAGTAATCCATTAGTTCTGCTTTAAGTAGACCAAATCTTTTGGATAATGCTTGGACTGTGCTGTTTAAAATGTCGCTACTGAACCAAAGTTAAATCTCTCTCTCTCTCCTTCTCTCCCTCCCTTCCTTACTCTCTCTCTTTCTTTCTCAGCTACCAGGTATTGAGTGTTTACTATTTGTAAAACACTACATTTCACAATTAATAGAATATCTAGTTGAATTCCCACAATACCTCTTTAGTTAATTATTATTATCTTTGTATGAAAAATTAGAAAATCAGCACATAAACAGGTAGGATCACAATCTTTTAGCACATGGAAAAATTGGAATCAAAATCTATGCCTGTCAGGCTCTAAAAGTGTTTTCTTAACTACAGAGCAGCTTTTCTCAAGAGTGACAAAAGCAAATCCCTTGCCTTTGCCTGCAGAAAAATAAAAAATCTTAAAGGCTAAAGACTTATATTTTAAATTTATGTCGGGAGGAGAACCTACATTTCTTTTCTTTCCCCTAAAGGAGGTTTGGGGCATGACATGAAACTGACAACCAAAGAAGAAGTAAATATTGATAATATCCCGGGTGGTTGAATGGGCTTCTAATTTTTTATTACTATTCAGGAAGTGTCACTCAAACTAGATTCCTTTATTGCAGTGGTGCTGTGGATCGCTGTCATAAATTTTCTGTTTGTACAATTTTTCCTCTCATATTGTCAAGTATCTCGTAGTTTTATTAGTGGCTTGCCTGTAATTAGATTCCAGGTAAAGACTCACACTCATCTTTCCAGTCAGGAAATCAGAAAGACTATCACTTGTCTTCAGCTATTCCAGTGAATTGAGTTTGGGATATAAGACACATTAGTGGTAATTTTGTTTGTGGGCTGCACAATGCCCAGTGACAATGGACTCTGCTCTCCTGATGTTTCCACAACCTTCCCTCATTTGGGATTTTGCTGCATCTGAACACTAATGTTTTTAAGTGATCATTTCCCTCATGTTTTAGGAACTATACAAATTAAAACAAAAAGTAAAAAAATATAAGTGTTGCTGTTTCATTTGAGTTTTCAATATTCTCAAGTATCTCAAAGTGTTCCTGATATCTTTTTTTGTAATTCCTAGTATTAAGAGAAAGATTTGACTTTAAACAAAGCATTCTTCCTATTCCCCAGAGACTACTTGTTATTATATTTCTCTGAAATCCGTAAGTTAATGACATTCGTTTATTTTGATTTGTAGCTCAACTGGCTGATTATACACTGTAAAGTGCAGTTCTCAGCAAAACATGCTTCTTTCTTCACTACACCCAAATAAAACTTTCAAATGATATGACTTTGGTTTAGATAAAATTTAAAAAATCTGCCAGTGAATCTGATACTGCCACATTTACAAACACCCTGTCCCCAAGGAATGTCAAACAAAAGGAGCAAAAATCCTGAATAAACATTTTATAAGAAAGGTCAATAACACCAACACAACCTATCAGATCATGAAGCGACCATCTTTGACCTACGTAGGAAAACACAAAGGTTCCTTTTCTTTTTCCCCATCTGTTCAGAGGCTCACAATTCAGGACACATGTGCACGTCAGAACAAATTAAGGTAAAAAGATGCTCAGATATTAATGGAAATATCCCATTTTCTTCTGATTAATTAAAAAGTGTTTTAGGAGAAAACTAATAATGTTCTACAGGGAAGAGAAGGCCATTAATGTCAAGGAATATATATTAGCAATTATCCTACTTTACTGACAACCTATTTTCCTGCTGAAAACAGGAAGGCATAAAATATATAAATTGTCATAAAATAAACATACACAATTTTTATGAAAACATGAAAACAGATTGTCAATATATTATTAAAACTTAAAATAATTTAGTATTTTTCAGCTACCAAAACATATGAGATGAACTTTCAAATAATGTTAAATAAATAAAGTAGGATTGTAATTGAATGCAGCCCTAATTAAACTCTCCTCATTTTGATCTTCATTTAAACATCTTCTAATTCCCTTTTACAAAGAAAAGTAGATTAAAAATTGGCGTAAGGCTGTAATCAACCAGACAAATTCTGGGCATTTATTATTTCATAGAAGAAGTAACACCAAGATGGATTCCTACAGGTCAACATAAGAACCTTGAACTAATAACAAGGTAATCCTGGTTGAGATTTCCTTTGGATGCATACTGACCCATTTATGTAAAAATGAAATAATCCCTAGAAATCTGGATTTTTCAGTGTCTGGCCTAGGATTTGGGTTACAGTGTTGGAAAATTCCTGGTTGGAGTCCCAGAGTTCCAGGCTAAAGTGTCACAGTGCTGTGCATTTGAACACTGATGTTGACTCTAGTACTACCAAGGGGTCAAACCCAAGTTTAAATGCAGTACATTTTTCTAAATTAAAGACTTGCTCTGAACTGGAGCCAAATGTAGATACTAATAACTGAATATTTATTGAGCAAATTTAGTGCAACACATACTTTCTGACTATGGGTAGGGATGGGGGAAGAGATGTATTTTAAGTTTTAAAAAAAAAACTTCATGAAAGTAAATAGCATGAGATGCAGTATGGAAAAACATGTTCTTCGAAGTTAACTTTCCAACTAGGTTGTATATTTCTTCACTTCTTTGATTTCTCAGTTTCTTCCTCTATAAAATGGGAGTGAAATAAACCTACTTCCTAAGGTTATTCAGATGATCTTAAATGAGAGTTTTTTCATGAGGCATCTGGCACATGGTTAGCACATTTAAAATACTCATTATTGTACTAGATGTACCTGATAAAGATGAATTGTTTTTCTCCAAACACCATGCATCAATTTGAAAATGTCAACATAATGGTTCAGAAAATAAATATTGTAGGAACACATGAAAAATTAGGACAATAACATAGGCTTCACAGATAATGCAGGACTTAAATAAGCATATGGGGAAAGACATATCAGGAAAGTAAATGTATAAAAGAGGGAATAATCTGAGTGTTTGAGGAATAATAAATGAAAAAATATTTATTTTTTTTTAACTAGAGGTAAAAAAAAAAACTAGAGGTAAAATACTGTGAATGTGGAGTAGAGAACATTAAGATAGAGAAGGAGCAGTTGAAGAAATTTCTAATTCTTTTTTTTTGTGTGTGAACATCACATAGATAATGATAGCATTTTAATCAAGTAGAAAAATGCTCTGAAGTGTTTAATAAAATAATCTAAAAGGAAACTTTTCAGCAAAGAATGTTGCATGAGTTATTTCAAATTGTATTTTGATCACCTTTACCTATTAAGTAAATGTTTGCTGCTGTGACAAGCAGGACTCCAGACCTCAGTGATTTAATACAATACATTTATTTTTCTCCACATGGATTACATGCTCCTGGTCAGTGAACAGCCTTGTATATTGTCAGTCATGAAACCATACTTTTTCTACATTATACTTTTATTCTCCTCTAGATTCATAGGGCACTTTCTATTCATCAAAAGACAAGGAAAAGAGAGGATTACCACAAGAGGTTTTCACTGATTATGCTTGAAAGGGTGTCCACCATTTTTGGTCACAATTCAATCACATGGGCTTTATCCAACTGAATGGGAGGGTAGAAAGAAAGAAACATTATTTTATTTTTTAAAAACTCATCATAATCTGCCTAACATCAAAGATGTTTATCTGTTCAGGCTGAAATTTATAGCACTCAGCTTTTGATAAACATAATACAAGGTGAGGTAAAAGTAGGATTACAGTTGTGAATATGTGAAACACAGAATTTATACTAATATGATTTATTTATTTATTCATATAGTATTATTAGTGTATTATTTTTCCATATGAACTGTAAACAAACCTGCTTTTGCCCCACCCTCATATGAGCAAGAGGAGTTGATACTGATGTCTGTATTATTAATCATGGCATTGTTTCTATTTAGAATTGACTTATTAGCCTCAAAGAAAACACTATAGGGTTCATATTTATTCAAGTAGACCTAAATTAAGATTAACGATTAGTTGGATTCTAAACTATCTAAAATTTGAGAACATATTCAAATTATCCAGGCCTGTCTAAATGTCTTGATACAGGACACTGTTTCAATGTTTCAATATTTCATGGTGTTATATGTAACCTTTCCAAATACTCATATTCTCTTTGTGAATTTCACATGTTCATTATTGAAAATTATTAAATGTTAAAAAGAATCAGATGTAGGATATTATAAAATTATAAAATGCACCTAAAAGTCTATTTCTAATTACATAAGACAAGATGTTATATAAATCAGTAAAAAACATAACCAAGAAAGTACATGATAAAATTCCTGTTTATTAATTTAAGTAATGGATATAGTATCCAGTCATGCTGCTATGGACTCAATTCTGCTCTCCTCAAAATTCACATGTTAAAGCCCTAACACCTCCAATCTCAGAATGTGATTGTATTTGGAGATAGGGCCTGAAAGATTTGATTACTTTAAAATAAGCCACTAGGGTGGACCCTAATCCAATCTGACTGGTGTCCTTTTAAGAAGTGGAAATTTGGACACACAGAAGATTAGGGATTCATGTGCACAATGCAAAAGTGGCCATCTGTAAGCCTAAGAACTGAGGCCTCAGGAGAAAACAAACATGCTGACATCTTTGTCTTGGACTTCCAGGCTCTAGAGCTGTGGGAGAGGTGCTGAGTCCATGGTATTCTGTCATGGCAGCTCGGGGTGACTAAGACAGATGCTTATGAGATGACAGATCAGATTTGAAATTGATGTCCCTAAAGGCAAATATTCACCACAGAGTTTTATTAAAATAGAGCCCTAAAGTACTTCTGCAATCAGAAAGGCCAGCAAGCTGAGTATCAATCACCAGAGACCAGAAACACAGCAACCCCTTTGTACTTAATCCTGGAAAATTGTGGAATATCACTCAATTCATACATTTTGTAAGTTGTTTATAGCCTAAATAATTGGAATGCAGAAAGCAAATTATTATGATAAAAGTAATAGTAGAGCTTTATTAATAACAAAATCTTACATTTTCCAGGAAGATATAAAATATTAATTTGTATTTATATAAAAGTATGACATCAAAATATATAAGGCAAAATTTGACATAAATGAAAGAGGGAATAAAAATACACAATTATAAAATGAGATTTCAATATATTTCTCTCAATACTGATAGGACAAGAAGAGAAAAATCAGTGAGAATATAATAATCAGCACAACATGATTCACAAAGGATGTATTTATTGCACATAGAACATTGCATCATACAACTGCAGAGCATTTCCAAAATTGACTGTATGCAGAAACATAAGCATATTGAACAAATTTCATAGGGTTGAAATTAATCAACCCTATGTTTGTAGAATACAATGTTATTACGCTAGAAATCCACAACAAAAGGTGGAGCATCCTCAAATATTTTGAATTCAAACACTCCACTTCCAACTAATTCACAGGTAAAAAAAGAAATTTCAACGAAAATTAGAAATATTTTTAACTAAATGAAAAGCAAAACTAATTTAAGTCTTAAATATACATATCGAAAGAGAAGAAAAAGGCTGACAAAATGTTATATATGTATACATCTTAAGAAGTTAGGGGAGAAAGCAGTTAATTAAACCCAAAAGATAGTTAAAAAAAAAAACAAAAAAACAAGGGAGGAAGAATAAAGAGGAAAAGGTGAAAATTAATCAAATAGGAAAAAACTTGAAAGAGAAAACTAAGCCAAATTCTTTGAAAAGACAAATAACAGTAGCAAAACCCTAGCAAACATATACAAAAACAAACAAATAAAATATTAGGAATAAAAAAGAAACATCAATATAGAATTTATAGAGATTAAAAAGATAATCAGCTATTATAAACAATAAGGTAACATACATACAAATTTGGATAAAAAAAGATAACTATAAACACGTAACTCATTAAAACAGATGAGAAAAAGCAGGAATCTGAATAGTCTTATGTATTAAAGACATTAAACTTGGAATGAAAAAATCTTTCCTTCTTTAGTCATGAGAGCAGTACAAATTAAAACCAAAATTAGCACTATACATACCCACAAGAACTGCTAAAGTTAAAACATAGAGAGTAAATGTTGTCTTGCTATGAAGCTACTAGAACTTCAAAATACTACTGGGAGTATAAATTTGTGCAGTCACTTTGTTTCATTAAAAGAAAATAAGGATCAATCTCACACATATGATTAAACAAAAGAAGTGTAACACAAAGCAGTTCATATTATGTGATTCCATTTATGTTATGTTCAAAAGAGGCAAACTTAATTGATATCACTTTCAGTTTGGAAGGGAGGATATGCTGGTCCGGAGGGTACATGTAAGGGACTTGTAGGGTTTATGGGATGTTCGCTTTATTGATCTGATTATTGGGTAAATGAGTATGTTCACTTTTCTCAAGCAAATTTAAGAAGCAAATTTCTTAAGTTGTGTACTTCAATAAAATGTCCATAAAATAGTAACATTAGATATGATAGTTACTTCATATATGTTGAATTTCCTTACAAAACTTCCTGGTTCCTTCATTGTACAACACACAAGTTATAGTTATTTGGAAAGAACTGGTCATTGTGAATTAATAAACAAATTAAGCAGTGAAATATCCACAACACCAATCAAACAGCAGCTTAGGATTTCATCTGAAGAAAAGATATTTATTTCAAGTTTATTCCAGAATCAGGAAAAATATATATTTTCTCCACAAGGCAGAAATAATTAAAGTAAATACTGAAGAAATTTTGTACCACTAGCAAAAACCATGCAGAGCTTGATTTCTCTAAAGTACCCGAAGAATACAATTTGTGAATTTAAATAAATCAATGGAGATATTGTTCTTGCTAATTAACCAGGAAGTGTTAACATTGCATTTAACACTTAGATTTTAAATACTGAACAAATGAAAATAAACTGGGAAAAACTGAGCTCAAACTGTAAAAAACGGCTTCAGGAAACCTGTACATACAATAATTTATAGCACTGCCACTTTTTCCATCTAAGCAACTTAACCTCCACCACTTTCACTCCCAAGCTTTGCTTTCATTTATCTATCTAGACTGGAGGTAAGTCTTGATTAGTCCAGCCTAATAATGAATAGTACTTGCATTCTCCTTGTTAGTAAGTAGACATAGAAAAAATTATCCTGCCTAATTTTTACTTAGAAGAGTGCTTCATGGAAAGGTAGCTCTGAAAGAGACAGGGAGGATTAAGCTTTCATTTTTCCTGCTGACATTGTTGTGCCCTGAGGAGCTACAACTTTCTCCATGCAAGGAGATAATCTATGTTTCTGAGAAGAGAGAATACTGTTATTGTTGAAAGATAACCTTAATCTGTCATTGAGTCATCCTACTATGATTTACTGCAAAATAATAAATCTTCTAATTATTACGCCCAGTGATTCTCAAAGTTTGGTCCCCAGATCAGCAGCAGCCACATTGCTTGGGAACTTGTCAGAAATGAAAATTCCTAGCAGCCAACCAAACCTACTGAATCAGAAACTCTGGAGCAGTAATCTTGATGGCCCCTTAAAGTTTGAGGGCCACTGGTTTATGTCATCTTGGGTTAGATTTTCTGTTTCTTGTGGCCAAAAACTTCCTATCTGAGACAATACAAGCTAGGAATTAAGATAAAAGTAAATGGTGACTATTACGAAAGCGAGATAAAGAAAAATTGTGAAAGAGCAAAGGTCAAGATACAGTGAGGGCCTGATGAATTTTCTGATATGTAGATTTTACCTTACATACACACAAAGGACCAAGGTTGAGATGAAAAAACAATGAGTATAACTGAAGAAATAGAATTACTTTTACCATTCCAAAACTACAGGGCACTATAACCTTAAACCTCAATATTTGTTGTAGAACAGCCGAAGGTAGTGATCGAACAGGCAGGTGGGGCGAGCAGTAAATGAGAAAGCTTGTAGATGCCAAAGGCAGTAGAGCATAGGAGTGCATCCAAGGGGCCAAGTAATAATCTTTTTTGTTTAAAGTCCTTTCTGTTGAAAACAAAGGAAATGGAACATCCTAGCGGGTGGGAAAATGCCATATGGCACTGTGGTGTATCAAGAATTCCATAAGGAAACACAGACACATATTGGGCATGGTTGGAGAGACGGGGGACAGACTGTAGGAGAGAAACTTGGGGTTTTGGAGCCTCCTGTAGCTACTGACCTTTACTGGCTCCAGAGAAAATAAGTCTCCCAAATGCCCAGCATAACATCTTGGGTTTCCTTGTGTAACCAGGTGAATTACTATTAGCCGAGAAGACTGCCAAGATCCCCTTCTCATACAAACTTCCTGTGAAAAGTCAGGTCAGGAAGAATTCCACTTATTCAAACCAGAAAACTGAACCAGAACAAGATCTTTGCTAAATACTAGAAAGTAATAAATGGAGGCTACAAACAACAACCAAAATAGAACCCTCAAAAAATTACAATGCCAAACCATTGTTTTTAATTCATAAAATAGCCAAAGAGTGCAAAGTAAATACATAAGGTTTAAGGGATATATATATGATGGGTACAGAGAAACAGGATCAGAAAGAGCTCAGAAAACGAGTAGAAAAAAAAAACACAACAACTATTATTGGATCACAACACAAAGGAAGAGTCAAGATTAAGAAAAATTCACAATACACATAAAAAAGATGAGTTTTAAAAGCAGTCTCAATAATTGGAATGGAAAAAATGTTCAAATATGTAATTCAAGAATATTTTCTAGAAATAAAACTAACCTGCAGAGCAAAAACTATCCAGAAAAACATGGATACAGAATGATCAGCACCAAAACAGACAAATAGAGTTGTTGATCTTCTAAACAGAAAACAAAACAAAACAAAACAAATCTCTATGGGCCTCAAGTCAAAAAGATAAAGTTACCAATAGAGTGAAGATTCAGGCTAGCCTTAGGGACTATTGTTTAGTATTCTTCAATGGTGAAAGAGATTGTCAAATGCCTTCAATGCTTTTAGTGAAGGAAAGTATAACACACAAACTTCTTAATCAGGAAAATGGATACTAACAAAGGCAGAAGATAAGTGATCCTACATGCGAGGTAATGCCTATTCCTCTGAGCCCTTCTTGAGGAAACCAGTGGAGCCAATGAAAAAATTGATAGAGAGACTATAGGAAGGTGATCAAGACACTGAATTCATTCAATTGCAAGAATAAGACCAAACAGCTGATGAAACTTTGGTTTTAAAAATCAAAAGATAATGTCACAAACCACAAAATAAAGCAAAACTATATTAACAAAAAATTGGAAGAAAAAGGACAAAAAAAGATAGAAAGAATGATAAGTACTTTATTCCTCATTTTAACAGCAACAAATTCAAAAATGTTTTAAAATACTGATAAAAATGTAACTGAAATACAACTACATTTAAACATGTAAAGGTACATACTAGACAAAATAAGAAAAAGACTATGCTCACTTGTAATATCAAAGTGGAAATAAAGAGAAGAAATTGAGGAATTATAACAATTTTGTTGTTGCACAAAATGGTGATTCAATAGTTACTGCCTAAAGACACAGAGTACTAAGAGTATTATATAAAATTATATAAATGTGATCATTAAAAGAACTGACAATAAATGTGTAACTTTTATAAAAAAAAAGTTAAAAAAAAACATATGTACAAGACCAAGCCTAGGAGAAAATATACTATGTAATAATACAAGAATAGTCAAAGATATTATAGTAAATGAAAGCATAATATAAAGGACTCTGAAAGAACTAAGCCCAAACAAATTTGTCCCTTCAAAAAATATAGATAGGCCAAGAACACTTATTAAAAGAAAAGGTTGAACAAAGCTAATAAAAGATACAGACCCAAAACAGAGTGGTTCAAAAAAGATTGGGAATCACCTAATAGGAAAAGACAAGGCAAATGCAAATGAAAAAAAGACAGGATTAGCAAACTTAATACCCGATAAGGTTACATTCAGGGAAAAGAGAGAAAGAGCCGAAGAAATCAGAAAACGGAAAACTATTAAGAATAATAAGAATTGGGGGAAAAGACACTTAAATTATCTTTGTTTACAAATAATATGATAGTATACTTAGGAAGCCAAAGAGAATTTATGATAAAACTAGATACAAGAAAATAACTCATTAAAGTGACAGGATTAAAATTTGCATTTAAATATGTATTAATATGTATGTTTAATATACATTAGTATATAAAATAATATATAGATATAAAATAGTCAATTGGAGATAAAATTGAAGAGAAAACCTACTTACAATAACAACAAAAATTAAATATTCAGGAGTAACTTAATAAGAAATGTGGACAAAAAGAGAAAAATTTTAAAACATTCCTGAAATATGTAAAAGTAGACTTCTGTCTACTTTTAGACTTTTGTCTATAAATATAAACTGTTCCTCATCATTGGAAAAAATTACTCCTAAAATTTATTTTTCAAAAATATTACAGATTTAAAATGACCTCAAAAATATATTAGCAGCTCAAGGACTTCCAGTCAAGATGGAGGCGTAGGTAAACACAGTTTGCCTCTTCACTCAATCACAGCAAAAATTGCAATGAAACTACAAAACAACTATCATCCAGAATCATCAGAAAATCGAGCTGTATAGAAGTCTGACAACCAAGGAATTAAAGAAGTCACATTCATCCAGACGGGTAAGGCAGGAGAGGACACGGAGAAGCACAGAGATGTGGAGTCGTGGAACAGGCAGTCCCACACCCATGTGTGGTGCATGAAAATTAGAAGGGATACCTCAGGAGCAAGGGGTCCTAACCCCACATCAGACCACCTGATCCCAAGTTTCCAGTGACAGGAAGATAAGTCCCATAACTTTGTGGCAGTAAAAACCAGTGGCGGTTGAGGCTGTGGAAGAAACGGTGGGATTCTCAGATGATTCGTCTTAAAGAGCCCACAACAGATTTAGAACTAGACAAACTCACCCCCTCTGGGCTCCAGCACTGGGACAGCAGCTGGAAAGGCATCAGTGGCATATGGGGAGAAACTGAAGTGCCTGGCATCAGGATGAGTACCAGGGTACAGCTTCCTCCCAGACCAAACTCCAGAGGCCAGGCAGCAGCCATTATCCCTTTCTGAGCCTTCCCCCACACAGAGCTACAGAGTAGTGACACCATATCTGAGATTCCATCAACCTGGTTCACCAGGGTTGCCCCACCCCAATGATTACCTAAGGCTCCACCCCGTTCAACTTGCAGGAGTGCTTTTCTACAATAGGCTCTGCTACTAAGACAGGAGTCAAAGCAGCACTACCTAATACATAGAAACAAACACAGGAAGGCTACCAAAATGAGGAGACAATGAACTATGGCCCAAATGAAAGAAGAAAACAAAACTCCAGAAGAAGAACTAAAGGAAATGGTGGTAAATTGATCAGATGCAGAGTTCAAAACACTGGTTTTTAGGATGGTCAAGGAACTCATTGGGCACTTCGACAGCATAAAAAGACTCAGGAAGAAATGAAGATTACAGTAAGTGAAATAAAATTCACAAGGAATCAAGACTGGAGCGGATGAAGTTGAGAATCAGAGCAATAATTTGGAACATAAGGAAGAAAAAAACATGTAATCAGAACAGCAAGAAGAACAAAGAATCCAAAAAATGAGGATGAGGTGAGGAGCCTCTGGGACAACTTCAACCGTATGAACATTCGAATCATAGGTGTGACAGAGCAGAAGAAAAAGAGCAAGAAATGGAAAAGTTATTTGAAAAAATAATGAAAGTAAACTTCCCCAATTTGGCAAAGGAAATACACATACAAGTCCAGGAAGCACAGAGAGTCCCAAACAAGATGGACAGAAAGATGGCCACATAATTAAAATACCAAATGTTAAAGATAGAGAATCTTAAAAGTAACAAAATAAAAGCAGTTACCTACAAAGAGGTTCCCATAAGACTGTCAGCTGATTCCTCAAAAGAAACTTTGAAGCTTAGAAGTGACTGGTGAGAAGTATTCAAAGAGATGAAAAGCAAGGAGCTACAATCTAGAGTACTCTATCCCACAAAGCTATCATTTAGAATAGAAGGGCAGATAAAGTGCTTCCCAGACAAGGTAAAGTTAAAGGAGTTCATCATCACCAAGCCCTTACTATATGTAAAGGGACTTATTTAAGAAAAAGAAGATCACGACTATGAACATTAAAATGGCAATTAATTCACAACTATCAAAAATTGAATGTAAAAAACAAACTAAGGAAACAAGCAGAACAGAAACAGAATCATAGATTTGGAGGGTTATCAGCTGGGAAGAAGAAGGGGGGAATAGCATAAAAGATACAGAGATTAAGAAGTACAAATTGATAGGTGTAGAATTGACAGGGGGATGTTAAGAGCATTTTAGGAAATGGAGTAACCAAAGAATTTGTATGCATGACCCATGGACATGAACTGGGGAGGGGGGATTACCAGAGGGAATGGGGGATACTGGTTGGAGGGGGGCAAAGGTAGAAAAACTGGGGCAACTAATAGCATAATCAATAAAATATATTTTAAAATTTTAAAAATATATTTAATATATATTAAAATATATAAAATAGAAAAATGTATTCATTTCAAGAGACAAATTTATTCTAAAGTTCATTTGAGAAAGAAGTGTAAGGAAAACTACTAAAAATAAAATCTAATAAAGTAAAATGCTACTGTTATTGCACTCACTAGATTAGCTAAAATAGGAAAATCAATACCACCAAAGGTTAAGCAATATTAATTCATGTCCATTAGGTAAAAGAATGGCAGTTCCTTATACAACTAAACACTCAACCCACAACCCCAAAATTTTACTTCTAGGTATTTACCCAAGGTAAATGAAAACATATGTCCCCCAAATTGTTATTCAACAGTGTTCATTACAGCTTAATTCATTGTAACCAAAAGCTGAAAACAGTCCAATGGGCCATCAGTAAAAAAAAACAAAAAGAGAAATGAAGAAAGTGTGGTATATTTATACCATGGAATACTATTCAGCAATTAAAAGAAATGATTTACTTACACACATAACATGGGTGACTATCAGCATATTCCTAAGTGAAAGAAACTTTATACAAAGTTTATATGGTGTATAATTCTATTTACATGAAGTCCTAGAACAAGCAAAACTAATTTATGGTGGAGAAAAAATGGAAAGAGTGATTGCCTCTGGGGCAGCAGTGTGAGTAGAGATTTACTGCAAAAAAGGATAAGAGAACTTTACTGTATTGCAAGATACTTGGATTGTGAGAATTTATTGGAAGCTACATATAAGCATCTCATTATCACAGAAATTTACTTCAAAAAAAAGAGAGTTCTAACAAATATTTAACTCTAATGTTAGGAATGCTGAAGTATTTAGAAGCATGATAGTGATGTCTGCAATTTACTTTTGGATGCATCAAAGAATAGAATGGACTGATGGATAGAGGAATGGATAGATGGATGAGTATGTAATAAAGTAACTTTAACAGAAAGCTGATGTTAAAGTATGGGCAGTGGTATATAGATGTTTATTGTAAAGTTCTTTCAGATTTTTTGAATATTTGAAATTTTTTATAAAATAAAAAATTGTGGGTAGGGGGAGTAAAAAAGTAACAATAAAAGGCCAGTACCCCATCAGAAATGGGAATGTATTATAATACTTCTAAAATTTAACAAGTAATGTATTACTGTTGCAAGGATACACATGCCTGTGGAATAGAAATTGAGTCAAGTATAGATGAAAGTTTCGTATAGGATAAAGGTGACTCTTCAAATCACAAAAATGATGGACATTTTAGTAAATTGTGTTGCTACATCTAGGTGTCCATTTGGAGAACAGATAAAATTCGATCTGCCCCACCATACAGCATAATAAATCTCAAGTGGATAAGGTAGGGATACTAGTCCAGGTTCTCCAGAGAGACAGAACCAACAGGGTATGTGTATACACATAGAGAGAGATTTATGTTAAGCACTGGACTCATGCCATTGAGGAAGTTCAGTGAGTCCAAAATTTGATGGGGTGGGCTGGTAGTGTGAGCCTAAGGGCGGTCTGCTGGCGGAACTCTTTTTTGTTTGGGAGAGGTCAGACTTTGATCTGTTAAGGGCTTCAGCTGGTTGCCTGAAGCACACCCACATTATGTGAGCAGTTTTAAGTCCACTGATAGAATATTAATCTCATCCAAGAAATACCTACATGGAAACAGATGGAATATTGTCTGACCAAATATCAGGGCATCATGGCCCAGACAACTTAGTACATAAAAATTAATCATCATAATATGTAAAATACCAAAAAATTGTAATCAAGTGCTTGAAGAAAACTTGATTAAATTTTTTAAACTTAAAATCTAGATTTAATACAAATAAAATATTAAAAATATTTACTATTTAAAACATTTTTTCATGGCAAAAAGAAATTATAAGCAAATTCAAAAGGCAAATTACCAAAAAGAAAAGAACATTTGCAATATATATTGCAATTGAAATGATAAGCTTTCTGATACCTAAAAACTGAGGAGAAAAAGGCAAAACCAAATGAAAAGAATGAAATGAATAAGGAAACAGCTCATGAAAAAAGGTATAAAATTTGCCCTTACATATATAGAACATATTCTGGCATAATAAGAAAAATCAAAATTAAAATTAAACTGTAAAGATATAGCTTCTCATCTGTCAGGTTGAGAATATTCAAAAGCTGGAGAAAGCAGTATTCCTGTAAGCTTTGGAGAAACAGGTTATCTACACTGTTGGTAAGGGTGTGTAATGAGACAATTTCTATAAAGGGGAATTTGGTAAAATATAGAACAACACTATATATGTTTACCTTTTAACGTATAGAAAATTTCCTTGGAGATACGGCTCCAAAAATGTGGGGTGGGGGCGACATTATGTACCAGATTTTTTCATAGCAGCATTATTTATAATAAAGAACATTGAAAACAACCCTTATGCCCAATCATGGGAGAATTATTACCACAGTCACATGACAGGGTACTCTACAGATGTTTAAAAAAATTCTTATGAAAATATGCTATCATTTTCTACATATAGGTTTAAATTTAATTGTAAATATAGATAAATGTCTTTATTTTTCTCAATGAATTATAGGACGGATAGACCAAAATGTAATAAATTGTTTGCTTACAGATGTGTGTGAATATAGAAAGGTTGGGGAATGACTAAGAATATTCATAATAAATCTTACATGTTAGCTTCCAGTCAGGAAAACAGAAATGACATAAATTGTGTTTAGAATATAATTTACAAGCCTGCCTAGATTAATGTTGGAAGGATGCAAAGCAACCATGGGACGCTGATGTAGCCTAGACATTCTAACTGCCTGAAGCAGCTTCCACCCCATAGGCTGGGAGAACAAGGAAGGGGAATGGAGGAGAGACCGCGGAAGGATCACATTTGTCTGAAAACAGATAGCCCCAGAGCCCTAGAATCTCAGGAGCTCTGAGGAAGTGTTCCATGAAGCTGGGACTCAGACTACAAACAAGGTTCTTACTGGCAAGTCTGAAAGCAATGGAAGAGGTTTTACCTTGGAAAACAACTATTACTAGAAAGATATTCCACTGTCTTGGTAAAGGTTATTGCTGGAGAAACTCAAAAAGGAACAAAAATAAACAGAAAGAAGCAAATCCTTTCTTCTGCCTCCTTCTTTTCTGCAGTCTCCTGTGGCAGTACCTAAGAGGACAACAGGTGGCAAGGCTACAATATACTGGGCGCCATTAACCTAGAGGAGAATATGGGAGGGAGTGTTTGGAGCTAAGAGAAAATAGCTTATCAACTGGTACAGCACACCACTGTGGCTACTCAGTGTACATACACCACCTCTACAGATAAGCGAAGTTCTACATAACAAAATAACAGTTTCGTAATTTAAAAAAATATATTAAAATTGTATGCAGCTATCCTTCTTTTAAATATGATTTTTTTTCTTTCATTCTCCTCCCAAATGGCAAACTCGAAGTTTTCACTGTATAGACATAAATTTCTGGACAATGTAAATTATTCCTCAAAGACAATCACAGTCAAACTTGAATATTATGTAACCTAAAGAAGAAACAGAAAATGAACCACCACCAATTCTTGTATAAAATGAGAGAAGGAAATAAAAAAATAAATGTTGAACAATGAAAACATTTTATATATTCAAAAATAATCAATAATGATGTAATAAAATCAGTCAAATTAGCCATGTTCAGAAATAAATGGATATAATTGTATGAAATGACAACATAATTACATAGAAATAGCAGAATAATTTGTGTATTTGACCATAATATTTCAGCTGAATACCATAAATATATTCTAACTATAAAGACAACACAAGTAGCCTGATCTTTACTCAGTGAGGGTATGGTTTGCAATATTTCATTTAAGTCTTTCAATCAATAAGTCGACCATGACAATAATGATAGAAGAAGAACAAGAGGAGAAAAAAAGGGGATAGAAAGATAAATAGATAGATAGATTAAGCAGACAGATAGACAGTAAGACAGAGACAGTGAGTAGACAGATTGATGTTATTTGAGAGCCAGAGCTCCAAGAGAATAAAGTAGGAGAAAAGGATGCGATAAAACTAGAGGTCTTTGTGAGAACACAAGACTTTTGTTTTGTTTATTTCCTTGTTTTTCTCAAAGAAATGGCTTAAAAATGGAATCTCAGAAACAATGAGCAAAATGGCACCAGATCTGGGTGTGCAAGTAACATTTGAAGAAATAACTGACTAAATGTGGGGAAATTTGAGCATATATAATAAAATAATTATAAGACATTTTTATGGGAATTTTTTATAGTTGTTCAAGTACAGTTGTGCGCATTTTCCCCCCACCATTTCCTCACCACCACCATACCGATCCCTGCCTCCCACCCTCGATCCTACCCCTTTGGCTTTGTCTGTGTGTCCTTTATACATGTTCTTTGATTACCCTTCCCTTAGTTTCCCCTATTATCCCTTTCCCCTCTGCTCTCTGATTATTGCCAGCTTGTTCTTTATTTCAATGTCTCTAGTTACATTTTGCTTGCTTGTTTTGTTGATTAGGTTCAACTTATAAGTGAGATCATATGGTATTTGTCTTTCACCACCTGGTTTATTTCACTTAACATAATGCTCTCTAGATCTCTCTATGTTGTTGTGAAGGGTAGGAGCTCCTTCTTTCTTTCTGCTGATTAGTATTCCACTGTGTAAATGTACCACAGTTTTTTGATCCACTCATTTACTGATGGGCACTTAGGTTGTTTCCAGCACTTGCCTATTATAAATTGTGCTGCTATGAACATTGGGGTGCATAGGTTCTTTTGAATTGGTGTTTCAGGATTCTTAAGGTTTAATCCCAGCAGTGGAATTGCTGGGTCAAAAGCAGTTCCATTTTTAGTTTTTTGAGGAAATTCCAAACTGTTTTCCACACTGGCTGTACCAGTCTGCATTCCCACCAACAGTGCACTAGGGTTCCCTTTTCTCCACATCCTGGCCAGTACTTGTTTGTTGATTTGTTTATGATGGCCATTCTAACCAGTGAGAAGTGATATCTCATTGTGGTTTTAATTTGCATCTCTCTGATGGCTAGTGATGCTGAGCATCCTTTCATATGTCTCTGGGTCCCCTGTATTTCCTCCTTGGAGAAGTGTCTGTTCAGGTCCTTTGCCCATTTTTTAATTGGGTTGTTTGTCATCCTGAAGTGGAGACATGTAAGTTCTGTGTGTGTGTGTGTGTGTGTGTGTGTGTGTGTGTATGATCAAACCCTTGTCCGAGGTCATTTGCAAATATATTTTCCCATACAGTTGGTTCCTTTTTCATTTTGTTGTTGTTTTCTTAACACATCATTTTTTAACCCATTAATTTCTCCCTCTGAAATAAATAAATAAATAAACAAATAAATAAATAAATAAAGCAGAGAAAAAAAGAAAAGAAGGAAGGTTCTTCTTTAAAGAAAGTTTTCAGCTAATAAATGTGGAAGGAAAACAGAAAACCACTATTTTTCAAATGCTGATGTACAAATAGATTTAGGCAAGTATTTTTAATGGATGCTGAAACCATTAGAGAAAGTTATTGACAACTTAAAATCCAAAGTCTTAAAGTTTGGAGAAGCAGAGTTACCTACAGATTACATTTTAATTAAAGGGTAATAGATACCTTCATAGTGAAAAAGTATGACAAACACTATCTTGACTAAGTCATCAACTTAACATTACTTAGAAAGAGGCATAATTACCTTATGTAATTAGACCTCCAGATGAAAGCTCTCAAAAGGGAGGATCCAGCTCAGCTTACTCTATGCAGCAAGCCAGCCTCTTTCCCCAGTCCCTTCCCGTAGGTGCATTTTCCTTGTCTCTCTTTTTCTCCTAAGCCCCAAAGACCCTTTTTCTTTTTTTCACCTGTGTAACTTGTTTTCTGAGCCTATTTCTTCTAAGGCTCACTTCTACTTTCCAAATAAACTCTCTTTTACAGTTTGAGACTTGACTCTGAATTTTTTCTTAGCCAGAACTCAAGTACTAAGGTTGCTGACCTATGGTGTGGTCTAACTCCCCATGTCTGACGCCTGGTGTTGTTTCAGTGCCAACACTACCACCCTCTCCATTGTCCTGAAACATCTTACCTCACTGTATATGTTATCCTAAATTTAAAAAAGAAAAGGAGGAAGGAAGGAAGGAAGGGAGGGAGGGAGGGAGGAAGGAAGGAAGGAAGGAAGGAAGGAAGGAAGGAAGGAAGGAAGGAAGGAAGGAAGGAAGGAAGGAAGGAAAAAGAAAGAAGAAAAGAAATTAACCACTCAATGAAAATCAGGGTTTCTTTTCTTAAAAGAGGGTGGTCAAGAATTTCAAGAAAAAACTCACCCAAGTTTATCTGATGCAAAAAGAGGAGCCAGTGGAGCACAATTGGCCCCTGCTCATATTTAGGAGGGATCCAGGTCTGCAAGGTGGCCTTGGGTGGGCTTCCATGGGATCCTGTTGCACTATGCCATGGTAAGACTATCTGAGTCACCAAAAGAGTATCCAAGTCATAGCACCACATGTTGGTGGTGAAACTGCAGCAGATGTTAGGCTGGTGGAATCAGAGAGGACTTTGGTTTTTGAATTCTGGCTGAAAGAAGATTCATAGCCCAGACTCAAACAATAAGATAAAGTTGATTTAGAAAGTCACAGAGGTAGAAGAAATGAGCCATAGAAGATATGGGCCCAGGGAGCAAGTTACAAAGGCAAAAGCAGGGCGCTTAGAGCTTAGGAGAAAGAAAGAGGCGAGGAAAACATGCCTGGGGAAAGGGGTGGGGAAAGGGGTGGGGAAAGGTGTGGATGTGTTCCATAGAGAGAGCCCTATGTCTGTCAATAAGCTAGCTATTTACCTATCCCCCTTTCTCCTCCTCCCTCCTCTTCCTCCTCCATCATTATCATCTGACACAAAGCCCTGTGAATGATACAGCATCACATATTTAGTATTATTTCCAAAAGCATTAAATATAAATTTACTCATAAGGAAACAATCAGATAAACCCAGACTGGTTTTCTGAACCATTACAAAAAAAAAGTCAATATCATATAATTTTAAAAAGAAGAAATTAGAGAAGCTATTGTAAAATGAGAAGACTAAAAACCAAATAAATGCAATGTATGACCCTTGATGGATTCTCAGTGGGAGAAAAACAGCTATGAAAGACATTATTGGGACACTAGAAAATTAGAATATGGATTGTGTATTAGGCAATTGTGAAGCGCCAATATCACATTCCTTGACAGTGAAAGCATCATTATGGCTATGCAGTGGAATGTCCTTAATCTTGGAAAATAAGTGCTGATCTCTTTCTGGGTAATGCATCAAAACCACATATATGGAAAGATACATATATGCAAAGATGCATATATAAAGACAAACGCGGTAAATGGTTGAATTTAAATAATGGTTACATGGCTGTTCATTATATTTTTCCTTCATCTTTTTGAAGGCTACCATAAGATTAGAATGGGCTTTCAAAACTGACCCAAGCTGGGCTGAAGGACCAGACCTTTTTCTCTCTCCGCCCACAGTAGCAGTCATCTGATGGGGCTACCCTACAAAGGCATGGGCGTGGGCATGGGCCGGTATCCTCCAGCTGAGGTAATCCTGGAAAGAGTTTCCTGAAATTTTTCTGTCTACAGCACCCCCAGCAGCTGGGCCAGTTAGTACTCCTTACGGAGGTATCACATCACATGGTCCACTGTGGATGCTTCAAGATACATAAACTTCAGAATGTATTGCCAGAGGAACCTTATTTTTCCCAGCTGAAGAAAAACAAATTGAAAGGTAGATCCTCATCACTGATGTGACTCTTGATAACACACCACATTTTCTGTTAGTATTGTTATTGCTGCCAAGGATTTATTTTTGAAGCTATTCATTTAAATCAACTCGTGTTTAGGTGATGCTAAAGAAAACAACTTTCCTCACTTTGAAATTATGTGCCTGGTTTAGCTGAAAGAAATATAATAATATATAATAATAACTGAAACATACTATAGCAATTTTCCTCTTAGAAGGTCAGGGTTAAGCTTTAATGACCTTGCTCGTATAAGGAAATATCTTTAACTACTATCAGCATATTTCATTAAGTTCACTTTGCCCTTTGAGGTGCAGAAGGGCTCTCATCTTTAAGAAAGCAACAACTAATTAGAAATAAAGTTGCAAGAAAGGCACAGATTAAGCTGCAAGAATGACACAACCATTGCAGGGAAGGTATTTTGAAGGCTCTAGAAACCACTTAGAAATACAAAAGCGAAACTGGATACTAGACTCTTTCACATGAGACATTTCAAAGGCGCAATGGCCTTTTTGTTATAATTCTAACATTTATAAAGGATGTTCATAAGGATGGGATTCATAAATTTCAGTTTGTGAATGACTGTCACAATTGCAAATGTTCAATCGTTTTGTTCCCAAAGCATAAACTGTTACTTCACTCTGGAAATTTCAGACAATGTCAGCAACCTAAAAATTAATTAACTTATCATCATAGGTAATATACATAATACCATAGGACTATGGTAAGTATACAAAGACACAGTGTCAGACTATGTGTCTAGTATTTTTCTTTATTTAGAAAAACAGGTCCTGGCTGGTGTAGCTCTGTGCATTGAGCCCCCGTCTGCGAACCAAAGGGTCACAAGTTCAATTACCAGTCAGAGCACATGCTTGGGTTGCGGGCCAGGTCCCCAACAGGGAACACTTGAAAGGCAACCACACATTGATGTTTCTCTCTCTTTCTCCCTCCCTTCCTTTTTCTAAAAATAAATAAATAAAACCTTTAAAAAAAAGAAAAAAGAAAGGAGAATAATGCCTGACATATTATAGGTATACAATATTCATTCATTGTATGAAGTTCAATGTCCCCTCAATATTTTAGGAAGTATAAAAATAATATTACTGATTTAAGTTCTCTCTATGTTCTGAGCAATTTTAATGGGTAGAATTTAATAAAATGGACCTTAGTTACCTATAGTTAACTATTAATGTTTTGTTCTTCGGAAGCTCCACCAGATAAAAATTTGCCTAGTTTTTTCAAAAATGTTGCTTATCTTCATTTTTAAAATATAATAGGATTTTAAAAATCAACAAGCACACTGACGTCTATTTCACTTCTTGGTCCGGTGAGTTTGTGTGCCATTTTCTGGTCATGTGACCTATTTAGAAGATGCAATATCTACAATTTTTCCCCCCGAAAACCCTATGGGAGTAGAAGAAAGCTTTCTGATTATTTTTCAGCCTGATATCAAATGTACATAAGATGATACTTAGAAGTTGTCAAATTGAAAAAATTTTCCCAGTTTACCTTAAAGCAGCTGCTTATATAAATTGAATAAATGTGTCTGCATAGGGATAGAAAGGGAAAAAAGTCAATAGATTAAACCATTCCTGGACATACATACCTTAAAACAAGTTGTAAAAGCTATCAAAAGGTTAATATTTGTGAGATAGTTATAGCTTTAACCATAAATTCTAGAACTACTGAGGTTGACAAAATAGTCCTAGGGTAATTTGAGATATTCCTTACTTTCTAAATTTATTTGACTTTATTTTACTTTCTGCCTTGACAGGAACGGAAAGATGAGTTGTTTGAATCTAAATACAAAAGTCTGTTTTCTATTGATTAAATCTGTTTCTTTCTCCCTCTCCCCCTTAAAATGTTTCCCAATATGGTACTAGTTTTGGTGTGGTTGATTTTATTTGGAAATATGGTGTTTTTTTTGTAGTCTCTGGGGTTTTTTTTTTCCTCCTCCTTGAGATACTCATTTTGAATCTCTGTCAGGAAGCAGAAGTCTTATCTTTAAATGAGGAGCACATGCAAGAAACTCAGCCAATGTTGAATTTCAATGAACTGGTGGTTCTAATGTCATGAAACTCTGTCAAATGTTAATAAGGTTAATAGATAGAATTCTTCAGGAAGCATTCAAATCATAGCATTTTCTGTCAGCCTTTGATAATAACCCAACATCTATGATCTATCAACATACTAAAGTACGATGGTGAGTCCCTAAGAAAAAATCATGACGCTCTTAGACCAGTACAATAAAGTATGCATTGCCAGCTTTTGAACAGGTCTCAACTTTCTCATTGTGTTTTTTGAAGCTAATGCATGGCAAATATAAAAAGTAATGGGCAATAAAACTTTCATTCATCTGATACTTGAAAATAGTTTTCATGAAACTGATTGTATGTTTGCTTGACAGTTTTTTCTTCACAGGTTAAGAAAGAAAAGGTAATAAAAAATTATATAGGCTTTTCTTTATCCAAATGTTCTAAATGGAAGCATGATAAATGTAATTTTCTAGTTCAACCACAGCATTAAATACACATTTTTAAAGTCTTTTCCATTTTACGTGTCAACGCCATGGCATTTCCTTAAGGACAAGTATGTAATATAGAGAATACGCAACAGTGTTGCTTACCTTAGGATGGTCTGATTTACTTAAACAATGATGATAAAATCTAGAAATTAACATTCAAGGGGCAGTGGGTGCCTTGATTTCTTACCACAAGTTATAGGGTTCAAAGGGCTGTCACTTTTCATTAACTAAAACCAGCCTCCCACCTGCCCCCTTCCTGTTTCTATTAATATCTTGTGAATTCTTGAACATTCAGAGCTAGAAAGGTAGAGCCATGAGCAGAGATTTGGAGGTAATAACGATCCAAAGAGAATCCTAGGACTACTTTTATTCCAGCCCTGTTTGGTCCGCCTAGTAACAAACAATTCCATGGCTACTGATCTTGGTCTGAGCCATTCTTTACACTATGGTGAGGAGAGAGATGGCGCACAGAAAAGCTGCCTTCAGCAAGCAGGTGATGAAATTAAAAAGCCAAGTAACAAGGGCCTGCTCCAGAGGCTGTTGAAAGCAAAAGGACTGCACCATCCCAGTCCTATGCCACAGTAAAAGGGGCTTATAGCAATTTTTTCAGGCACATTCACAAAGTGCTGTAAGATGTGAAAGAACAGGGTCCATTTAAGTTCTCTTCACTTCGGTCATCTGCATTCACTGCACCTAGCACAATGCTCGAAAGAGTAAATAGATGCTCAGAGAATGAATGGACCAAGACTGAAGAATCACTGTTACCAGCTGTTTGGGGTCTCTTCCTTCCTCTGATAGACCCAGCAATGATAAATAACCCAGCCAAAATATGAATTAGCATCTCCTCATAGTGCTTTAAGATAAAGCTGTTAAAGTTATACAACTTGAAATCAAAAGCACAACACAATGTTTAGAAATCAAAGTATTCCTTTGAGTGTATTATTGAAGTTATTCAAAAATTTAGAACTCCTTTACTAGTTAATATGGGTTTAGGTTTTAATCTTAGTACTAATTAAAAAACTTAGAAAATTATTGCAAACAAAATAATGATTAGACTTTAAAGACCTTAAGCTGGAAATCAAACCATAGAATGGTTCTATGGAAATCATTCCATAGAATGGAATTTAAATAAAACAAAAATATTTAAGTAAAATGAAAATATATGTTTGTAATGCAACTTTTTGATAAATCACAACACAATTATAAATTGGTATTTATTTGGAGCATTGACTCAAATTCACAATTCACAATTATTTAAATTATATTCCTTGTACTTACCAAAAAATTGTTTTTTCTTTCTTCTTATTTATCAACTCATATCTTATATGACAATGCATCCTATCTTTCTGTTTCTTTAATTTTACCTTTCTATATTGAACCACTATTTAGAGAGTTGTTGTTTTTTTTTTCTCTCTTCTTATCTTAGGTAATTTAATTTATTCTCACAGTTCTAACTCTTAACTTGCCCACATTCTTAAATAATTTTAAACTAATCTCATCCAAGATCTCTTTTCTGAGAATCAGGCTTGTATATCTACTTAGACATTTCTATTTGGATGTTCTACAGGTCTTAAACTCCCCACATCAAAGGTGATCACAACAGCTCCTACTTAAATCCCCAAATCACAACACCTTTCCTATATTTCTTATCTCACTATCTACTAAGTTACTCCAAACAGTGAAAGTCAACATCAACCACTTTCCTTTCCTCACTCTCTACACACAATTTAATCACCAAGTTCTATCAATTCTACCTTCCAAAGTTTTCCCTAATTTAACCACTTGTGATTGAGCTCATCTTTGTTTCTGGTTTGGCTGACTGCTCCACTCTGTTAACAAGACTGTCTGTGTTTCTCTGGATCTGATCTTGCCTCAGCCACTGACCCTGCCTCCATTCATCTTTCATCCTGCAGCTAGAGTGATCCTTACAAAGGGTGGATCTGATCACTGTGGCCCACAGAATTCTTCAATAGAATTAGGCTCCCCCATGTCTCAAGATTTGTAATTTAGATGCACAGACATTCAAGCATTTTATGATCTTTCCCATTACTTTACTTCATTGATTAAACTTAAGCAATACAGAGTTGTTCAAGTAAGTCCATTACTCTGTGTTATAGACTAATTGTGCCCCCTCCAATTCCTATGTTGAAAGCCCTAACCTCTGATGTGACTATAGATAGGTCTTCTAATGACATAATTAAGGTAAAATAAGGTCTGTGGTGGGGTTCTTACCCAATAAGACTGATGCTTTTATAAGAAGAGGAGGAGACACCAGTAGTGAACACAAACAGAGGTAGAGTCAAATGAGGACACACTGAGTGGGTGACCATCTGCAAGTGAAAGAGAGAGGCCTCACAGAAACCAACCATGACAGCACCTTGAACTTCCAGCCTTCAGAGCTGTGAAACAATAAATTTCTGTTGTGTAAGCCACTTATGTGTGGTATTCTTATGGCTGCCTTAGTTGACTAATACACCCTCCTTCCATTCTAAGCCTAGAAATACCCAGCTCCTCCTTCTCTGCATCCTGTCTGCACTCCCCCAATGGAAAGGCTAAATCCTGGTAGTCTTTTCTGCCTCAGTGAAACTACTTATACATCTAAAATTCTCAACTCTTCATCTAAGCAACACTGGATTAGTTGCTCCTCATAGATGAGAGGCACTGTAGTCTCTTACTATATTTAAATGGTCTAGATTTAAAATTCTACCCAAATGCAAATTATTTGCAAACAGGGAATATATTTTATATATTCTTTTGTAACCAGGACCTAAGACAGGTACTCAAGTCACATTTGTTAAACAAAAGAATGAACAGTACTTAGCACATAGTAGATGTTCAAAAACTGATAAACTAAAGAAAGACAGGTTCTGTCAAAAGCTTTCACTGAAATTGAGGAAAACTTCAAGTAACTAGATCTAAAGAGCTAAGAGAAACTGCAAAAGTTCAGTATAAAAGCAAGTCAAGGGGAAACCTAGCACTTCAGTTTGATGTCTAGACATGTGGGTAGCACAGGATATGTAAACAGTAACAAGAAACATGGCAAAGAACAGATCAGATAGCATATTTGGAATAGATTGAGGTATAAGTAATGGTTCTACATCAGATAGCCTTGTGCACTTGTACAAGAGTGCAAATTTCATCTCCTTGGTTTCTTTATTTCTCCACATACACCTTTAGGAAAAATGGTTATAAAATAAACCTTTTAAGATTTCATGAGATATTTCATGCTTGGTCCTTCTAATGGTTCTATTATGTCTCGTCAAAGGGGCACTTTTCTACCAGAGCAAACTTGAAAGAACAGAACATTTATTCCAAAAGCAATTTCCTTCCCCAGTTATTTTCTGTATTCTTTTGGCGGTGTTTTTCAACAGTTTTACTTCAATAAGAGCTTATTTGGTCCCAAACCAGTTTCTTTTGCTGCTTGAACTTATAGTCAAGTCTCAGACCTTAGTGTGTGATACAGATCTGCTGCCATGGAGATGATTGCAATCACACAAGCACACATTTTATTGCAAAAGTGGTCCAATACGTATAGAGAAAAAATTAAAACAAACCCTTAGAAAATATATGTAAAAATATATTTTGTTTCTTTCTCTTGATCCACTCAAACCAAGTAAACAGGTTTCCATAGAGAACTTTTCATATTTATAGGAAAATGTTAAAAACAAAGAGACAAAGGTGATGATGATGGTGATGATTAGTCCTTATCAATACATAATATTATGTTAGCAACAAACTGGTTTACAACAACCCTGAAAAGAAAGAATGATTTGTTTTAATATCTCCATTTTACAGATAAGAAAATATGCTCAGAAAAACTAATTTACTTAAAATCCTTAAGTTTTTCAATAAGCAGAGACATTATAGAAATGTCTGGTGCTAATTCCCTTGTTTTGCAAACAAGAGACCTGATGTAGATGACTTTACAAAGATCAAACATCTAGTAGGTGGTGAGCCTCTTCCCTGACTGCTGTGTAGACAGAGCTGTGTAGACAGCTGGGTTCTTCTGATCCTTGAGTTCCACACAAAGAATGAAGCCAGTTTCAGGAAAGGTGTCTTTACTATTTTTTGACCAAAATTTGTAAGGGTTGAGAGAAATCAAGTGGCCCCAAGTAGCCCGGGGTGTTAGTAAAAGGACCTTTCCTGGGAAGTTCATGCAGCAATTACCAAAATGAATTTGTAGAAGATTAAGACCTTCAAGGATCTTTTGTTCTCTACCTGGTTGTCAACACAATGTTTGTTGCTTCTCAGGGCTCTGGGATGTCTCTCTCCAGGACAGCACATGTACAGGTAGGCTTTTCAGTTTTCTCCAACTTTGCACCTTTACCTCATGACTCATCACACTCCTACTGGAGATTTTTTTTAAAAAAAGCTTCTAGGAAAGGAAAATGAGAAAACTAGCTCCTTATTAGATCTAATTAGAAAAAAGTCATGGATTCATGATATCAGAAGGCCATTTGAATGCAACTAAATTCAGCAAGCATCTGTGGAATAATTTAAGTATTCACAAAAGGATTTTAAACTATGTCACTAGTAGTCTGAGTGAAATAATGTGATTTTATAAAATTGTGTACATGTTTTACATATGGGAAGTTATGTAACAAGTTTGTATCTGTTTTAACCGAATTCCAAATCTGTTCCTTTTTTTAGTCCCTTCATTTTCTCTGATCTCTCTCAAATCCTGACTGCAACTTGAGAATTCACTTCTAATCTTGAGTCTTCCTCACAATCAGATAGAGTTTTCCACCTAGAACAGCAAAATCAACCATTGCAGCCCCTTCCTGGTACCTCTCTGGTTACTTAGGTTCCTCTATGAGGTTTAAAAATCATTTCCCTTTCTTACCAACCACATCTGCCAAACCAGCTTAGATCTCATCAGGTAAGAAATAATTACCATTTTGTTCTCCAAACCCACACTTCATCACTCATCAGAGTCCACCTGCCACATAGATGTGGACTCTCAGAAGGAAAGGGGCATTTCCATACTTCCGGTTCCATGGCAATACTATCTCTATGAAAAGACAACACAGGTGCTTTAGCTTTTCACTGCGAGATTCCTGATCCTCCACCACCGTTCCCCAGAGTCAGCCCCCACTTTTGAATCTCCTTCCTCCATTCACCCTTCCTATTTCATCCTCCCCTCCCCCCTTCCTTTCTTTAGCCCTTTCAAACAGTGCCACCAGTTTTTGTGCTCTGAAAGCGGTTTTAAGGTTACAATCCCTAGGAGTCTCGAGCTAAAATTCCTGGGGCAGAGAACATTTATAGTTCAGCACATGTTTTCATAGTCAATGGGAAAAAAATTCTTCCTCTACTCCTAATGGACTTTCCACCATAATATACTTCATGGCACCCCTGGATGTGTGGGGAAACTGACATTGCCAGAATATTTCTTTTTTATGGCTTTTGTTGCTTTGACAGCTTTGATTTTATGGCAACTTTAATCATGTGTGTCCTATTCCTTCACCTCTGGCATTTTGCAAATATTCCATTTCTCTATTGCTGGAACCATAACTGCCTTCAACAAATTGTGATTTCATCAAACTGTTTCCCCCATGTTCTTCAACTCTATCCACGGGGGAAGCCCCAGAGGAAACTGCATCAAGCAAACAAGGCGATGTTAAATGCTCATGAGTGAGAAAATCTATTAATTAAAAAGGGAAGGAGAGAGGGGAGGGGAAGAAAGAAAAATTATGTGAATAAGTTAATACAGCCCCAAGATACCACCAGCAGTAACTTATGTGCTGACAATTTAAACAGGCTTTATGAGTCTGTTTACTCTATTCATGACTCTTCAAGAAAAAAATGTGCTATCAAGTATAACAATGCCATGTACGTGTGTTATCTTAAAGATACAGCGAATCAATAAATCATACCTGAGCTTTAACAATATTATATTTCCTTTTCTTGTATATTCATAGAATAACAGAAGTGGAAATGAAAAAGATCTGGAGATGGAAGAGATCAAATAGGTTATCCATCCAGTCTTGCTCTGACAGAGACTCAAGCTAGAGCAATACATCTTAGGTTTGTCATCTGGAAATTAGTGCATTTTCTGTGTCATAGTTTTCAACCACTTTTCTTAGCAATTTATTTCTAAATAGCACAATTCTTAGACTCTGGTTGTTTTCCCTTAAAACCAGAACTGAAATTTAACTTTGCTAATTTTCTCACCCTCTTCCTTATTCTAATTCTCTGGACGCTATGTAAAAATTTATTCCGCTATGAACATTTATACTATTTTAGTACTGCTTGCATGATTCCCTAGCTCCTAGTCCTCATTCAATATAAATCTAGTAGCTGGTTCTCCTTCTTTCCTAAGGAAATGTATATTGCCTGTATATGTTGTCCCTAGGAAATATATATTGCCCCTCCCCTCAGCCAACTGTATTGTGCATACTATTTTCCCAAGAGGATGAGATTATGACAATGTCCAGATTTTCTCAAAAAGAAATGCTTCTCCCCTGTCGCCCTGTTTCTAGCACTCTCAAAACTAGAGAGAGATTTGCTCTGAGTCCCTCCAGCTTTCTCTCTTCACCCTAACAGCTATTTCTGCCAATTGAACACCTGTATTTCTGATTAATTTGTCCCACTTTGCACTTAAATCTTACTTAGCTGTAAGCCCTATTTCTGTTCCAAGACAATGTGGTCTATTTTTATGATTCTCTTTTTTTCTTGCAAATATTGACATTGCTTTCAAATTTCATTAAAGTGCTATTTACTCCTTTTTATAGATCATTAAAGATTTTTTCATTGTGAGTGAAGTTAATACTACAGTGTACTAACTACCTCTCCAAAATGATCAATTCACAGCCATTTTAAAACATTGTGATGTTTTGTTTACCATAGCTAAGCCAATTTTCAGGCTGTTGGCTTTGAGACCACCTCCAAAAAGAAAAAAAAAACTACATATGATGCTACGAAACATTTTATAAAATGCATAGCCATTATTAATGACTATGAAATGTTTTAGAATTTAGTATTTGTGGTATTGATGCAAAAAGGTATAAGTTATAAGGGTCAATAGTTTATTCACTTTTTACCTCCAGATCTGGTATAAAGATGTTCAATAAATACAGAATTAAATATATATTTTTATATGTTACATTATTTGTTCAGAGCCAAATAATTTTAAGCATGTTAATTTTGCTACACAAAACACTTAGTTTTAACTTCACAAACAGGAAATCAAGGGTTAGAAAATGCCTGTGTAGATGTCTAGAAATTGTGCTGTGCAATTTATATGAATCAAGTCCAACCCCCACAAGATCCCTGCAAGTCAAAGGGGCAAGTCTAAGGTACAGGAAGGTAACTTGCCTAAGATCACAAAGAAAGATTAAAGGACAGAGACAAAATTAAAAACAGATATATCTCCCCAACATCTGGGAGAGTATGCAGAATATAAAATGAAAGAAAGAGAAAAGATCAGAGCTGAGAGTCAAATGCAGAAGCTCTGTTAGTAATCCAGGGATGCATGATGATGCGGAACTGTGAAACATCATGATGATATTGGGAATGTGAGAAATTAAAGACAGGTATGAAGGGCCACTCTAGTGATGACAGTGGAAAAAGGACCTGGAGGCCTAATCATAAAGACTTTGCCCTTTGCTGCCAAAGATGGTTTCAAGTTTATCTTATACGATTGGGGAATGAAATTATTGAAGAGCTTCAAGCAACAAGATTCTGGGGATCCTTCTGACTTGTAGCATCAAGAACTGATTTGAAGAAAATTAGAACAGATCAGGAAACTTGCTGAGAGGAATTCTTCAATAGCCCAGGTAAAGAATGACGAGTCCTTGAACTCAGGTAGGGACAGTGACAGCAGATGTAATAAGTAATGTTAATTTGTAAAGTAATAAATAATTCATTTGTGGAGGAGAGATAAGAAAAAGGGAGACTCTCTCACTGGCAACTAAATATATGATCTGCCCTTCATTGACATAGACAGGTAGAGCTCAGAAACTATTACAGAAGAAAACATGCATTGGTATATATGAGGGAAAGGGAGGAATGAGCTGGATGAGATTGTTCGGAAATCATTAAGTTCAATTCGGTGCATGTAAAAATTGATGGATACATCCAATTTAGTAGAATATTGATGGTTTGAAGATCAAGGGATTGGAGTGGGTTGCTCAGAAATAACAAAAAGTTGTTTACTCAACTGTAAGAATTTTTCAAAAATATACTCAAGACCTACCTTAGATACTACAATTCAGTAGTTCTGATGTGAAGTTTAGTCTATTGAAAACCAACCAACCAACCGACAAACAATGCCTCTGGTCAGGTTAATGAAACACATCTGCTGGATGGATAGAACCTCAAATTGTCTAGGTTACCACTGTTTCACTATTTTTAAAGAGAGTGTGTTACAAACTTTGGTTTATAACTTATTGGTTACTCATAAAATCAATTTAGTAGGTTGCAATAAAATTTTGAATGAAATTTAGCACAATAGAAAATGACAGTGTTAATTGCACACAGAAGAATAAGTACTATTTTTAATACTTTTATATCTGTTTTACATGTATTATATAGATATATTATGTACTGGTTTATAATGTAAAATTATTTTTTTCTTTCACAATAAAAAATGTTTAAAGTCATTGCTATAGATGACAAAAAATGAAGACAAAATGTTAGAATTCATTTTTTTTTAAATTTTGAAGTGGTCGAATTCTAAGGAAAAAAAAACAACTGAACCAGATATTAAGGGACATGATTCTATTTCTAGCTTCATTACCTGTACATTGTTGGTTCTTGTGCAAGTCAAGATCTCTAAATGACTTTATTATTTCTAAACAGAGAATATAATAGCACTTGTAAACTACCTCATTGACAGCAATTTAATAAGACCATTTATGTCAAGTGTTTTAAAATCTGAAAGAAATAGACTATAAGAAAAACACATGTGTTTGTGCAACTTTTGAAAAAATATGACATTTATTTGAAACAACCCTTTTTTGACTCATGGATTTCATTGCATTACTACTTTCTTCCTGTTAAGTAACAATTTTAAAGTGTGTTTTATTGTTTATAATAAACATTCACATATATAATAAATTCGATTCCCAAAGGAAGTCTATGAGATAGGCAGGACAAATTGCGATATCCACATTTTTAAAATGAGGAACTTAGTCTCAGAGAGATTAAATGATTTACCCAAGGTAATCACAACATGGGACTCCTCAAATATTAACAGATAATTCTGACAAAACAATGATTGCTTCATTTTATATTCAATATGCATATTAATCAATTTGTATGAAGCTGGTGATCTCATGATATTTTACTTCCATAACCCACTAAAGCCAATAGTGTAGATACAGTCTAAATAACCCTATTTTTCTATAAAAATATTTTTCTTTCATGTTTTTGTTCAACTCTTGCAAGAAATTGATAGTTGCCTACTCATATTTTCCCCCTTCTTTCTTGCTAAGGAAACCCCAACTTTATCCATGTATATACCAGGTCTGTACAGAAAGTATCCAGCAACATAATATGAAAAATAGAGACACTTAGTGAAGAAGACACAAGATTAAAAAAACAAAACATTGTACATAAGACAATGATGCCTCAGCCTCCTTCAAGGTACGCACCTTAGGACTTCGCACAGGTCTCCCAGTGTCTCTCCAACTCTTCAAAACACTCTGCAAAATCCTTTGTTGGAATCACCACCAGTTGTACCATTGTATTTTCCTGAATCTCATCAGAGGTCTAAAATCTCTTCCCTTTCAAAGATGATTTTAGTTATGGGAAAAACCAGAAGTTGCAGGATGCCTAGTTTGGGCTGTAGGGAGCTGAGTCACCTGGGTGGTTTGATGTTTCACCCAAAAATTCTACATAAGATGTGATGAAACTCCCAATCGTCAGTTACCCATATTGCCAGTTTTCTTTCTCATATTGCATCTCTCAATCAATGAAGAACATTGAGGTAGTATTCCTTTTTAATTGTTTGACCTAGTGATGTGTACTCATGATGGACA
Source organism: Mormoops blainvillei (assembly GCA_004026545.1). NCBI lineage: Eukaryota > Metazoa > Chordata > Mammalia > Chiroptera > Mormoopidae > Mormoops > Mormoops blainvillei. The sequence goes on along the minus strand of PVJD01003536.1, from coordinate 104,347 downwards.
ATGCTTTCCCAATCAAAAAAAGAAAAACAGTTAACATGGTCTTGATCATGCTGCGACTTTGCTACAACTTCTTCAGGTGTGGAGAACCAGGCAACTTCCATTGGGATGATTGGGCCTTCAATTCCAGATCATGGCCATGGACCCACAATTCATTTCCAGTTATGGCCTTCTTGAGGAAACCTGGTTCATTGGTAGTGGTTTGAAACAAGTCATTAGCAACTGCAGCACAGTGCTCCTTCTGCTATGGTAATAGAAGCCATGGAATGAATTTTGCCACAACACGTTTCATGCTGAGAACCTGTGTCAAAATCTCAGACACAGTAGTTTTTGGAATTCCCAGATCAGCTTCTCATTCTCACACTGTCAGTCACTGATCTTTGTTGATTACAGCCCATACATGTTCAACATTCTTAGGTGTTCTGCTTATTCTCAGGTGTTCTACTGATTGCAATTTTTCCAGAAAAGGGATCATTTTCAACAGATTTTTGACTGTCTTTGAAGAGTTTGTGCCATACTTACTTGCACTGCAAGCATCCCATCATCATGAAAACCTTCTGAATCATCCAAATAATTTCCATGGAGTAATGCTCAAGCTTAACACAAAATTTGATGCAGATTCTTGCTCTACTCGCTCAGTCATTTTGAACTCAGGCCACACAGTACACATGCTCACTCGGTGGCATCTACCACCTCCACTGACTGGTACAGTGAAGTCATTTTTGTTCATATGTGCCCATTCCAGTCAACTCTCCTAGGCTACTAGGTTACATCAATGTCATGAAAACTGTTCTTGTTATATTAACAGTGGCTGGATTTTTTCTAGATAGACCTCATATACCTCAAGGAACACAGTTCTGTTCTCAGCTCAAAAACAAGTGTTGAATAATATATCTCTATCAAAGCTAAAGCATTCTCTTCATGAATGTTTGGTTAGAATTAGATGGGCATATGACTAATTCTGTCCAATGAAACCTGAGAAGAGGGCCTCCTGAGCTTAAGGCAAGAGGAGTAAAGAAAAAAAACCCACCAAGGAGGCATGGCCATTTAATTTTTTTGGATGGCGATACATCTGGATGTGACTATTAGAACTGCACCAGCCATTCTGCAACCATAAAGGAAGCTGGCCTGAGGACCAAGAAAATTCTCAAAGTTGTGGTAGCAACAAAATGAAAAGAAGCTTAATCTTTGATGACAGTTGAGTTGCTGAACTACTCAACCTTGGAGTTATCCTGTAATAGAACTACTTATATGTGAGGAAATAAAATTTCCCTAAAGTTAAGCATTTTGAGTTGTTTTTTGATACTTGCAGCCAAACATATACTACCAAATAAAAATATCTATTACATATGGGCTACAGGTCAAACTTTTGAGACTAAATATTTTGCTTCCACTTAGCTGCTCTTTGTTTTACTATTTCATCAGTAATGTAAAAATATTTTAATTCTGCCTATGTTTTTATGAGTTAATGTAAAATATTATTTTGTACCTATTGTGTTTTTTTAATTGAGGGATATTTTTTGAATTTTGAAAATATATTTGAAGAACCCGCTGTTTTTATAAACTATTCAGAAATATACTGGATAATGACATTGAATATACTTAAAACCCACACCCTAATAAAGTCTCCCAAGGGTTTAATTTTGAAAATATTTAGTTGATTCATTTATTACCTTTTGACCTAATGGACACCATATGTGTGACACAATAAATATGTCTGTAAAGGCTATACTAACCTAGCCAATGGACATGACAGAGCCATTAATGACCTCGGGGTAGCATCTAATATCTTCTAAAATTTTATTTTAAATTTATGATTTGCATATTTTTCTGTGTAGACTATCCATAGCTTTTATCAGTCAAAAGGATTAAGAATCACTGTTTAAGATAAAAACACTTTTTGTTTACTACTTTTGAATCAGATTGACACAAGCCAACTCTGTTCATCTATAATAAAGAATGATTTGATCTCTAATGTGTCACCTCATATAAACATAGCTTATGTCATTGTTTATATACAAGGCTATATCACTTGGTGGAGGCTGAAAAATACTAAAAACAGTAGAAGTTTTTCCAGAAAGGAAGGCATAAATTAAGCAATTGGATTTTTAGTTCTGCACCATTTCATGCACAACAGTATAGAGTGGTTTAATTTTCTTTCCAATACTCAATAAAATAAGCTCATGAAAAAAACCTTTAGAATGATACAGCATTCATAAAGTTATACCACTAAACTTTGAAAGGCTAAGCCTAACATATTTATCATAGTGTCTACTGTCCCAAGTTTATCTCTGAAAACTCCATCCCACCTTTTACCCCACCCACTCTTAGGTGCTAACTATAAAGGAAGTACTCTTCTCTCTAGAATTAAAACATTCATTTCTCTGTGCCTCTGAACATACCATTTCCCTCTTCCACAATGTTGTATCCTCTCATATTCACTTGTTGCCCAGCACATGTCCCATTGCTTAATACTGATTCCAGAGTCATCTCCTCTGAGAAGAGCTTCCTAAAGAGGGAGGATAACCCCTCCTCTTTTCTCTCAAAGGACCTCAGGCACTCATTCAACAAATATTTATTCAATGCCCACAAATATTTATTGAATGCACCTAAGCACTGGAGATACAGCAGTAATCAAAACAGTATTCCTGTTCTCATGGAGATAATATTCTAGCTGAATTAAATACATAATAAGTAAAGAAACACATACATAATAAGTTCTCTGAAGGAAAAAATATCAAGATATGCAACCACTGTTGTGGGGGGAGGATAACTATTATAGATAGGGTGGGGAGAAAAATCCTCCATGACTGTATAATATTTGAGCAAAGCTCAAAATTAATTGAGGGACATCATACTACTTAGGGGAATAATATTTAAGGAAGACAAAACAGCAAATGCACAAGCTTGGAGGTAGAGCCTACTTAAAAAGTTTAAAGAAATGATGAGGAACAGAGGGAGTAGGGGAAGGATGAGAGAAATGGGAGATGAGGTCAGCAATGTAGCCTGGTGCCAATTCAGGCTCTTGTAAGCTCTGGCAAGGACTTGCGGCTTTTATTTTAGTAAGATGAAAGCACTGGGAAATTATGAGCAAGATGTGACTTGACTTTATTTCTATTTTTAAAAGTTCATTCTAGCTGCTCTGAGTAAAGTATATAGGATTGTCAGTGAGGAAACAGTGAGATGTAGAAAAGGCTACCATGGTACAATGGTCCAGGTAAAAACTGGTGGTGATAGCTTGTCCGGGGATGAGTGCGGGGACAAGGAAGTGGAAACTATGAATATTTATGAGCCTTCTGAGGAACTTTTCTATAGAAAAGAGCAGACAAATTTGTGATGCACTGGAGAGGGTATTAAGGTCAATAAATAATTATTACTAGGGTATGTTTAAGAATATGTTATGATGATGGAAAAGATATATGAAAATGTTGATGACATAGGGTTGAGAGGAGCTAATTCCCATGTTTTTTTTTTGGTAAGTGAGAGGGGGTGGGATCCAGGATGCAGAAAGATGGGGCAGGCTTTGTGGACCAGGGACAAATAGTTCCACTACTATAGTGTACAGGAATGAGGAGCACTTAAATGCAAACACAAGTGGAGTAGTAGAGCTTTATAGACAGTCTCTTTGTCACTCTATAGATGGGGAAAAAAGAGGAAAAGGATGAAGTAAGAAACTGTCTCAAATATCAAGAAGCAGTTGACCAAAGAGTCATTTTGACTTGCTGGGTTGCACTAAGGGTCTTTTTATTATACGAGGTGTTGAATATAAAGTGAGATCAGTCAAATTAACATGTATGAGAATGAATGAAAATAACTCTTATAATAAGGGACCATAAAATAAACCAACTGAGGAGAAGTGAGGACAGTAACAATGGGTGGTGAAAAAGTAGGACCAAGGTTCAAAGAATTATTGAAGCTGGAGAACTTGAAGAAGTGGACTGGAGAAAAAAAATAAGTAGTGATTAAGGAATGGGACACATGAAATTGGGATTCTGGTGGAGGCACAATTTGGTGTGGTCATGGGACTGGGTAGCTGTGATGACATAGAAGACATAATCCTAAGTATTCTATTGTGTGTTCTTGTCCTCTTACAGGGAGAAATATACTGTGAGACAACATTAGGCAACTCATGGGATAGCTGGAAAGCCAAAGATTCATTGGAGGTTATCCAACCAGGCAATATCCAAATGACAATGAAAATCTTGTTAATAGAACACAGTTTTCCATTGTTGCTGGTAACTCCAGATTTCCCTGCCCATTTAGATCCCAGGGTCCAAGTGGATCCCATACAATACCGGCTGCATCCCAGGCACCCTTACCAGAAAAATGGGTTCTGTGTTGTGCTTCTGCCTCTTGCAACATGTTTACTAATCAAAATCTTGCTCAGGATGCCTAATGGAACAAAAATATAGATGAAATCTTTGAGCCCTAGTTGTAAAGAGAGTTTTAAAATTAAGTTTCTGGCATCTATCTTGAAAATGACATCTCATAAGATGAGAAAATCCATTAACTGAACATCAAGGATATTCGGGAAATGCTGGGTGATCAACACTATACCAATATAAACTACAGCTACTTAGATATTTGCTGTTATATTCCCAGCACTTTTCACAATACACAATAAAAATAAGTATTTATTAAATTTTGTTGAATAAATGAATATATAAATGAATGGGTAACTACTTTTTATGCACAGTGATTTGTTATTTTTTGTCTGTTTTGACACTTGGACCCTGCCTTGAATTATACAAATAATACAAATTAAACTGATCATTAGAGCATTAAATTGGGGCATTTCAGAGCGTTAACATGTTACTTTCAATCTCCGAGCTTCTCCTATACATTAAGACCCTTTGGTGAGCTGGGTCTTATTCTGAGCTCTTATTTACTTCAACACAACTGTCCTAAGAAAGTGTTGGATCTTGGGTAATGTTTGAGAGTATAGAACCGTGAACATTTATTCATTAAACAGATATTTATTGTGTAATTATTATGATTAGATAGTCTTCTAGGTATGACCATATAGCAATGAACAAAAGATAAAAATTTTGCTGATGTCAATTATAACCTTAGAAAAAAGGTATGCTTTCAATATCACAAATTTGGTGATTACACTATTAAAACATGCTTATCATATGACAGAAAAAACTTAGCAAGAAAATAAAATCACCGATAATGACACTCTCATGCAGCTCTTATGCTTTTTGATACACATTCCTCAGGTATTTCTTAAGTATACAAACATAAATATATCTTATTACAAAAACAGAAAAACACAATGTTTGCCTAAACACAGTTTTCTCTATTGCTTTTATTCACTTGACATTAGTTTATGAACATTTTCCTGCATCATTTTGCATTTTTATAACATTTTAAAATGTATACATATTATTTAATGTTATGAAGTCACCATAACCAGGCACTTTTTGTTGATCATTTTGAGAGTTTATAATTTTTCATTATTATAAACAGTATTGCAGTGAACATCCTTATATATACCTATCTGCATATTTACCTGATTGTTTCTTCAGAGTAATTTCATAAATTTGAAATTGCTAGGTCAAAGAGTAACCAAATTTTTAAATTGTTAAATATGGCAAACTCCCCTCCAGAAAAAAAAAATTACCCATTTAATTTTCAACTGCCATATGTAGGAGTGTCTGTTTCCTACACCCCAGCAGATTTTACTTTTTTGATTATTAATCAGTTTCCGATGATTCAGCCAATGATTCTCCCAGTAGGAAGAAAGGTAGGTGGAAGGCTGTCAGTAGATGATAAGTCAACAGATTTTTTGATATGTAACATTTATCCACAAGGATTACCCTGTGCCCAGTGGGATCCTTACCTGTTTCATGTTGATAGGGATGCTTTAAAAAAGTCTAATGGGAGAAAGAAAAAAAGGAGAGAAAATGTGTCTATAAAGCCCACCCTTGTCATTATTACCTATCCATCTTTTCATTAATAAACAATATTAATTGGAATGAAAAATATATTTAAGTAATGTTGGTACTGACAAGTACAATTCAGCTTTACAGATATACTAGTCCTTGGTACACAGAGCTATCAAAGGCAAAAGAAAATATAGTTTAGATTATATATTATGCACTATTAAGTTATAAACATTGAACAATTGAGAAAGCATATCCCATCTCTTGGAATGTTCACAACCTATCCTGGCATAACCCATAAAATCCAAAGAAGAGATGATACTTAAGTGGATATTCATTTTTCTTATATGTTTGTCAGAGGTGGATTAAGGTTGGTTGAGGTCCTGGGCGCAGAAGAAAATATTGGGTCCCTGAAAAAAAAGAGAGAGAGACAGGGAAAATAAAAATACATGCCTTCAGAAGTCAGTGCCCAGGGCGCGCGCCTGGTGAGCCAGCCGTTAAATCCACCTCTGATTTGTTCTTCTTCCCAAATTGTATTATTTAATACTTATTGATAGAGTAAGTATCAGAAACATTACAAATATCACAAACAGCTCTCTCAATACAAATAATTATGTTAGGATTAAGCTCCCCATTTTATTGTTAAGATTCAAATAAACTAAGGTTATAAGTAATGAATGGTAGATTCTGGACTTGAAATCAGCTTCACCTGACTCCAAAGCCCATATGTAATTTTAAGCTTTATGCCAAACTGTTACCTGAGATGTGGCCAGTCACCACTTAACATCAGGGTTAAGAGAAATTTCTGCTGAGACATGCCCTGAGGTAACTTGCTTCTAACTCCTAATTAGTCCGCCCACAACACCGCCCCCCTCCCCGATCCATAGAAATTTTGGGAACCAAGCTGAGCCTGTGTAAATTGGGAAAACCACGCAGAGTACCCATCCCTTTACCATCATTATCGGTACTGGCCAGGCCCCATCTCTCTCGGCATGGCCTAAATCCGTTAGCCTTAAAATCTCCCAGTCCCAGGAGAGCTGCTCATAACCAGAGCAAAGGGTAGAAAGTCTTCATCCTCAATCACAGGGGATACCTCTGCCCCTTTATAAATCCACCACGCAGGAACCAGTTATGATCTGTGCCCAGGTTCCTAGTCAATACCCTCTTGTTTCCTATTAACTCTGCCCTACTGCCTGGGATGAACTTACAATCATTGAATAACCCTGCCTGGTTGGACTCCAAAATCTCCTTAGGGCTTCCACTGTGGCCTCAGCCTTTCCCATCTATCTCCCTGTGACCACACTTTCTCCAACTGTGTAACCTGGTCCTCTGCCGGCACACTAACTCTGCCTTTGTTTTCATAGCGCCAGATCTTTAAATCTTCCTCAGAAAATGGAAGTTCACTGAGCTTCCTCAGGAGCTCTTTCTGAATGAGAGTATGGCACTAAATACATTTCTATAAATTTCCTCCTTTAACCTTCATAACAATTCTAAGGAATAAATCCTTATTTTTCAAGTGACAAAACCAAGGCACACGTAGATTAAGTGACTTGTCTAGCTTATACATAATGGATGTAAGATTGGAACCCAGGTCTCCTAAATCCAAACCAATGTTTTTCCACCTTTTCCGTATCTAGGTTTACTCCTTTTCAACTGAACAGAAATTCTCATATCCTGCCTGTGCGGGTCCCTCACCCACAGCACCAGGCCAAAAGGCAGACCCATGAATCAGACAGGCAGCCACCACCTCGCACATAATCTGTAGTGTCGAATACGAAGCACACTTCACAGGTAGATGCCAATGCTTAATAATAATGGAGGAGTTAATTGACCTCTGCAAAACTTAAAATGCACAGAGAATTTATAAAAGCTTAAAAAGTATCTTCCTGCCTGTCTTACACCCTACGTGGTCCCCTCGGCGAGATATGTCATCCCAACATGAGTCCCAAGCAATTAGTAAGAGACCTTAGGCATCTCAACGTGTAAAATGGCATTCAAAAGGATTGTGATTGTATAACATGCCATATTTTTCCACCAAAAAAGAGAAAAAGAAAAATTCTGCTTTATAGATCTCATTTAATTGCCCTCATAGATTAATCAGGAAAGAGAATGATGTTATCTCCAATTGCTAACCTTTTGATCTGCTCCCTACCAGGATTTACTTCATTTTCTCGAAACCACAAAAAGAATAAAACAAGGTGATCAAGGCTGAAGTAACCCCCTTTGCAGTTTTCCCTGACTTGACATACTTTTTATTGCTAAGCCGACTCATGTGAGATTTCTATTTAATAAATTACAGGATTGCTAGTGCTGATTGTTACAGAATTTCTTAACAAAATTGTTAAGGTTAAAAATATTTTGTTTAGGTTACACAATATTTCTCTAAAAGCTTTGCTATAGCTATGTTAACTGATTGCGATTAGAATTCTAGCTGCACTGAGAAAGTATGACTGCTATAACAACACACATAAGTCTTGAAATTGGCATAGCTAGTTTACAACAAAAGAAGAGTTAGTGCCTGAAAAAGTCCTCATGTCATACAGAATATTACTGGAAATTCTATTAAGGTTTCAATAGACATTGTGCTGTATTATGAATACCAATAGTATTGGTATTTATAAAGCCATGAATTATGGTATTCAAGTTTGCACAAATTGTATAATCTCAAATTTGCACAAATTGTATAATCACTCAAGCCACTGCAAGGATTACTTAGAAAGCAAATGTGACAGCATTTATCATATTGATTCTTGTCTAGAAACAAAGAACTTGTATCTTCTTTACAGCATTTTTTAAAAATGTCATTTAGTATTAACTGGAGAAATGGAATAATAACATTTTCAAAATCTGGATTAGCATTTAGGTCATTATGAGGCATTTTAAAATATGAAGGGAGCAACCTTTAACCCTCATCTGGGGGAACAAAGGTGAATGGGGTGTTCCCCATGCTCATGCTCATCTTGGTCTAAAAAATATACTGTATCATACTTCTTTCCTTTAACATCAGAAATGGTCACTTGCTTACTTGTTTTTGTCTAATTGCATAATATTTCCTGTAAGGTTGAATCAACAGAAAGTGCTATGCCTCTAGAATTACAGAATTTTTAAAAAACTTTAACAGGCCTTGTTGATTAGCATGTTTACATGTGATGAACTAAGGCTTAGAGAGGCCAAATGTGACTGGTTCAACCTTTCTGTCACTACACGTGTGATTTTCTTAATCTCACTAAGAGTCTATTAAAGATGTCTTCCAAGAAGAAGAAGAGAACAATAAATCATGAACACGGGCAGTTATTGTTCACTGACTTATTCTGCTTCAATAAGAGAACTTTGGATTAAAAATTTCTTTTATCACTGTCATTTGTTGGACTTTTCATATGACAAAAGAGAAAATGTCTTTTGTGCTTTTGTCCACAGTTCCTTACACAATAAAACTTGGGTTGTATAGCTACCCAAGTCAAAGTATTTCTCTAATTAGAATTGGAAGAAATGGGTATATTTTAAATAGCCCCAAAATGTATTATGGCACACGTCGATTTTTCCTCTTCCCTGATTCCACATTTCTGTTTGTAATTGGAAACTGTCAGAAGTCTTATCGAGAAGATGTTAGAAGTCTCTCATGATCATTTTACAGCATAGCTCCAATTCGTAATAACCCATCTTAGTGGTGTTTTCCATTCCCAAGTTCAGTCAGAACACTGCTTCTTTATTATCATGAAGAAATTAAACATAAAAGATGCTTTGTGTCTGGATGGTTCTCTGTTCCCTCATCTTTCCCTTCAAAGAAAGTTTTTCTCTTTTTCTCTTAATATACTCCATTTACGTGAACTATAAAAATTATTCCTTTCCACTTTCTGTGCTAATTTGATCCCACAGGCCTCCTCCTAGTTTCTTCAATTAACCTCTTCATATTGGCTCTTGTGTTTTCTCTTCCAAAATTCTGAGGTAATTCTTGTTTTAAATAAATTTCTATCAATTATGTTTTACTAATTTAGCAATAGCTCTTTCTAGTAATTCAAAATGACATTTCCTGACTGATCTTAGCCTATTCTTTCATGGAGATACTTTTCTGCTTTGATTTCAGTCATGATAAACAATCTTGTTGTTTTTTTTTCCCTGTGGTTCTCTCTTTGATTAAATTTTTATCTCCTATATTTCTCAGTTTGTTTCTTAGGACTGTACCCTCAGGGTTTTGTTTTTTTTTTAATTCTTCTGTCTTCTGAGATTTTCATTATTTAAATTACTGTTTTCAATTATATTTTTCTATATGATAATTCCTGTGTTATTCATGGAAGACCAACCTGTACATTTTTGGATTGCATGGGTAATGATCCTACCAGGTATTTCTGGCCAACCACCTCTCTGAGTTAGCTTTCCTGCAGTTGGCTCATTCCATCCATGAAGACATCAAAATCCTTCACTAGGTCCTCTGTGTTCTGGCTAATCGATAAGGGGGAAAACAGAGTATAAAGTACGGAGCAGGAATTTTATATTTCCTTTTTTTTTTTTTTTTTTGGTGATGGTTGTGTTAGACCTAGCTGGAAATTCGTACCCATCACTTTAAGGCTACATTACATTGGTCCAGACCCAGTGGTATTGTTACCCTCAACTGGAAGGAAGGTTGAAGTGTGAAATCAAGATCTATTGTGGGGAAAATGGAATAGTGCACTAATGGATATGTGGCAGTCTCTGCCATGACTCTCAGCTCTCAGTCTCCAGCTCTAACTCACATCTGGGCAAGGTCTCTATTCACAGAGGCTGCAGGATATCCAGGCACAGTTTTCTCATATTCTTCTCTAGCCCACTAAGTTCAAAACAGACTTAACCTTATATTTATAAGCTTCATGTGACCCAAGTTTCATTGTTGTTATGATCTTTAATAAATTTCTTCATTGCCTAAAACAGTGTCTTGCTCATAGACAGTCCTGTCTAAGTGCTTGTTGAAGAGAGGTGCTAAAGGAAACAATAAGGCAGGAAAAAAGGAGAGAAGGGAAGTTTTAGAACTGTAGATCAGGAAGCCAGGGAATGCCTCACTGGGAAGATGACATGTGGACGGAGTTGAAGGAAGTCAGGCAGCATATTATTTCGATATCTTAGGCAAGAACATTCAACGCAGACAAAAATTCAGGGACAAATGTGTTGAAGCAGGAGTTTGCCTAGTGTGCTGGAGGGACTAGGGAGATCAGTGTGGCGAGGTGGCAGCTCGATGCCAGGGTAAGAGTCATGTTAGATAAACTCAGACAGGGAATGAGAGAGATAAGTAAAGTGCTATTTGAAGCTTTGGGAAACAGGAATATCGAGTTTTCTGGTTGTCATTTACATAGGTTTTTTTGGCTGTGGCACTGAAAATAATTTGAAATGAGCCAAGAAACCATTTATATGGCCATTGCAACATATCAGGTGGAAGATGTCTGTGGCTTTGACCAGAAAAGGGGTAGTGATGTGGTAAAAAGCGTGAGATTTGAGGTTTATTTGGAAATTAGTCAATAGATTTCTATGTCAGATTAGATGTGGATTGCGAGGGAAAAAAATGAGTCAAGAAATATTCAAAAACTTCAGCTTAAGCAACTGAAAACTAGAATTACAATGAACTAATATGAGAACTGTTGCAAGAAGAGTAGGCTGAGGAGCAACATCAGAAATGTGTTTTGGACATATTAAGTGCGAAGTGCCAGTTGCCCCTCCAAGCTGAGATATAAACATACATAGCTGAGTCTAGAGTTAAAAGGCTAAAATTATGTACTCAGGAATTATCAGTGATAGATAGCTATGGGAGCCACAGGAATAGATAAAATAATGTATGAAGTGAGCTTCGTGTTATCAAAGAGAGAGAGAATATATCCAAGGACTAACCCCGGCATGCTCAAAGATGTTCAATAGATATCGGTAACAAGTGTAGGGGGTGGGGAAAGAGCCCTCAGTGAAGCTGAAGGAAGACCAAGGGAGTGTGGTGTCTTGGAAGTCAAATGGAAAAAGTATTTCAAAAAACAAAGTATTCAACATATTCAAGTGATCAACTACATGAAATGCAACTCTATCAAATCAGTTAGCTAAACTAATTGATTTAGCTTAGCTAACTAAATCAGCTTTTGTTTAGCTAAAAAAAGATCCAAGAATTGTAAGTTACATTTAGTAACTTAAAGGTCTTTGGTGAGTCTGAAAAGATGAGTTTCAATGATGTCAAGGGGGCAAAAGCTTGGGATCAAGAGACAAAAAAGAATTAGAAAGAGTGAATATAATTTTTCATGGTGTTTTTCTATAAAAGTAAACAAATGGAGTGGTACATAAGGAGTTAATAAAGAGAATTTAGCTTTTTGTGAGAAAAAATATTTTTATGCTAATGGAAAGGTTCAGTAGAGAAAAAAATGATAAAGCAAGGAAGCAGTAACATTTATTTTCAGTTCAATCCTACAGCCCATTGTTCACCTTTGAATTATACTTCCTGCTGTTCTCATTCACCTATTAATTTACTCAGTCCAGTCATCAAAAATCCAAATTGAAAGCATATTTCTCTCTGGCTTTTCTGCCACCAATTTTACTAATACCCCCATTTGTTTGCCAAGAAATTTGTAATTGTGTGAATCTTTTCCTAGAATTTTACCTATACCCCTTAGTCTACACAAAGACTGGATTTCCCATGACAGTGCCACTTTTCCAGAATCTTATGCCCGGTTTGCAAGTGGAAAATGCTCTCTGTGATTAATTTGATCCCTTGGACAATCAGTCTGACTATACCATTGTCATTATAAGCTTAAATTTTCTTTTCTTTCTTGCAGTTCTGCCACACTTACCCCAGCTCTAAATTTGCCAATTGGCCACATAATGAAGGTTTCTAATCTCAGCTGTACTTCACCTCCAGTGAGAAATCATTTAATTTATTCTTATTTAACAATTTATTTTCCATAGTCTGTGGTAGATGCTCAAATCTCTCTTTCCTATTGTTATGTCAGCCTCTCGTTCTAAGACTATTTGGTTCACTCATTGTGTCTTAATTGAGGCCTTGCTGCATGTTTAATTCTTTGCTTGGCACTAGTTATACAAAGGTCTTCGACTTCAAGGATCTCATAACCTCTCAAAACAAAAAGAATAGGATTAAAAGAATACATCAAAGAGAAATAATGAAGCAGAGAAGGATATAAACAGAATCAATTAAACTAACAAAAACAGCTTTTGATACAATTTGATACATGTTTTTACAGAGGTATTAAACAAATTAAGTAAACTCAGAAGAATAACTCGGCAAGAGAGTGTCAGGAAAAGTCTGACAGAAGAGGTATTTCATTTGGGAATTAAAGAATAACCAGTACTTTTACAAGTTCCATAAGAAGAGATTGGGCAAAAGGTAATTGCATGCAGAGCAACTTTCAAGAGCAAGATAATGACACATAAGATCAGGGCTTTCTCATAAAATACCCACTAATTCAATGTTCCTAGAGTGTAACTACAAGTGGAAAGGTACGGACAACTTCTTTAGAATTTGAGAACCATGAAAAGATTTTGCAAAAGAACCCGTGGAAACATGGATATGTCTGTTTAAGAAATACTACTGGGAGTTACATGAACATAGACTGAAGAAAAGGAGAAACATAATAGAGTTAAAGAAACTATGGCAATAATCTAAAAAAAATAAATTATAAAGGTTTCTAGAGCTATTTTGTCAGAAAAAAGGAGGAGTGGGCTTGGTAAATTTTTTTATGGACATGTAATTGAAAATATTTATTGATAGATTAGATTTAGGGAGCTATAAAGGGAGAGGAGTTAAGTTTGACTTTGATACTTTCAGTTGGATAATTGGGTGTCTATTAGTGCATCAATTAAGATAATGAACAGAGGTAGTTTTGAATTAGAAAAAAAATGAAAGCAACAAACAGGTTGGGTTTGTTGTAAAAACCACCTGGGTATTTATGTCCAGTAAGCATTTGGAAATTCAGATCTGGAACTTCTGAGAGATATTGGGGCTGAAGATATTTATTTAGATGCCATCGGGATGTAGGTGCAAGTTAAAGCCACAACAGTGGACTAAATCCTCTGAAAGAGTGTCAAGTAAGAAAAAGAGGATACCATAAAAAAGATGTACACTTTGAAGGCTGTTAGGGTTGTATCCAGGATATAGTCTCTTTACCATCTATACTTGCCATCTATTTCCTCAATCTTATTAACCAATAAAAACTGACAAGGCTTAGCTCCTAAACTTAAATTTTAAAAAGTACTAGACCCTAGCTTTTTTTCTCAGAGTTTTCTTCTTCTTTTTCCTTTTTTTAAAATTTATATTTTCAAAGAATGTCAGATAGTTTCTCCAAGTTTCTCTTCTACAACAGCTGACAGAAATGTCCAGGTAGTCACAAATTAAAGAATTTCTTTAGCACTGTTTAATTGGAAGATTCTATGATTTTAGTTCATTATCTCCCATTTTGTTTTCATAATGGATGCAAGTGCTTTATTCTCAGAAGTTGGCTCTGGAATGTGGCAAGAACTGCAGGGCTCGCATTTAGCAAATGATTCTTCTGTATTCCAGCTCACTTAACACTCCGTGTTGCCTCAAGGTTTAAATGTCCAGTCCATTGTGCAGCGTTTTTATTATAAATTTCAGTATGAATTCACCTATATCAAAAGGTACATAATCACAAAAATAACACTTTATTTTTAAAAGACATACAAAGTTTACATTCTGGAATACAGTATACAATGAAACACCTAGATGCAGCATGGCTTGAGTTCAGCAATAAATTGTGAGTGAAGCAAGGAGAAAGCACCACAGTCTTGAATTGGGATATTTTTAGACTTTCATTTGAGCACATTCAGGTGAGAAACCATTCTTATTAATGGATTAGGAAGTTAATTGATCTCTAATGTGCCTGAGACTGACCAGAAAAAAATGGAAAAATAAGAGTACTCATTCCATGCTCCACTCTTACATTTAAGCTCTCTTTATGTACTTTTAACTTATACCATCAGTACTGAATATATGGATAACTCATTTTAAAATTGGAAGTTTAGGGGGTTATAATTTCTCCTCGCTAATGTTTGATATATTACATTTAAAGCATGCAGTAAAATACATCCCGAGGACTTCTGCACATCACAAACTTTAGATAAAAGAGTTTGGTCAGTGACTAAAATTTTATCCTATTTGAGGCTGAATATAATACAACAACTGAATGAGGTAAGCAATAAAAATTATTCTTATGCATATGCACTCTCAAGGGTTTAAAACTCTTTACATATTTTAAGAATTTCAAAGATATTTTTTATATATGAAAATGTGTTCTGGGTTGTCGCTAATCCTCAATCAAAATAATTTGGTATGACTAGCAGACTTTGCAATTTATCTCTCTCTCTCTCCGCATCCTTCTCTCCCCCACCCCACCCTGGGTCACAAATACTGAAACACTCTTACTCATGTATAGTCTTTGAGGCATCCAATTACCTTTCATCTATGAAAAAAGAAAGGCCCATAGATTCTTATTCTTTGTTTTTTTCTTCTATAAGTAGTCTTTAATCCCTAATAGGAACTTTATTCTCTCTTCTTTCACAATTTAATCTTTTAAAGACCCTTTGAAAATTCTGTTAAAGTTTTTATGCATCACAACCTATAACTTTGTTTGCAATTAAAATTTTTCAAAACTATCTTGCCAGCTAGTGAACCAAAATTGTATTAGAGAAGATCTGCTCTCACTTACTTGTGAGTAGTTAAGCACAACCACATTTAATAATCAAATTCTGCTTGTAGCACTGTGATTTTGCAAACATATTCATGAGGGGTGGGAAGAACCAATGCTGGATTGACTATTGCAGAGCACAGAGTCTATGAAGACTCACGGTTACTTCTGTACTATTTTCAGGATCAGTAATTTCACTATTATGTGATCTGAAGTTCCTTCCTGCCAGGATCCCGTCTTCCCTTCCAGAAGATACTGTTTCTCTGCCCACACTAAACAACAACATTCTCTTCCTTCACCAACAGCTGTACATCTTTCAATTCTTGTGTTGGATATCACAGGCCTCTACCACGTGCCTCCCACTCTTCCTGCTCTTGCCTGGTGAATGTGGAGGAGAGTGTAATTCTCTTAGTCATTCATAAGGGCTCAAATGACAAATTAATTTTTCTACCCCTGCTGCTCTCTAAACTTTGGGAAGTATCAAGTGAACCATTAGCCATTTCATGATATTCAACTTGGGTGACCATGCTGGGAGCAGTTGCAGTTTAATGTCTTTTTAAATGTATAGTTATGGGCTATATTGTATCTATTTCCATTACATTTTCTACCATATTTCCATTTTACTATGCCATTCATAATTTATTTTCTTTATTATTATTATCACATAATAATTGTTATATTTCCATTGTTTTCTTATTTGTCTTTATAATGGTTGTAAAATTAATAAAATCTTTGACACTGTCTTGGGAGGTCAGCAGGACCCCTGAAGTGCCCTCTGCGAACTCAGCATTATACACACCTTGTTCAGGTCCTTCCTGGGCATCTCCTGCACATGGAACAGTGGACAGTAGGTTACTGTATCAATTTGTTATTTTTTAATCTGAAAACTATACATAATATACACATCTAGCAACCAGATGATGGTGTTTAGAAAATAAAACCATCTTTTCTAGCTACATAAAAAGTCATCATTCTGAGAAAACATAAAGATATGTGTGGAAATGAAGTACTTCAAAGACATTATTTAAAGACATCTATATAAGGTTAAAACATGTAATATTGTAGTTGGCTATAACATAACAGTGCCACTGAATTCTATTTTTAAAATTACAAGTTAAAGATCAAGAGAAAAGTTTAACTTTTACAAACAGGAGAAAGCCATATTAATTCAAAATAGGAATGAACAAAAGATACCCCGAGACCTGGTTTTAAGTTTATTTGAGATTAGTTCTTCTAAACTTAAGGCAGTACACTCTTTTAAAAAGGTCTCGATTAATAGTAGTTTTTTTAATTTTCCTATTTCTGTCTTTAAATAGTCCTAAAAGCTTGTTTTTTATGCAGGGAATTGCTCCTCTCTACAGCAAATTCTTAATTTGTGATGTTCACGGGGGCAGGGACCATGTTGAGCTTACCGTTGCAGCTCTTGTGCCTAGAATATTGGAGATTCTCGGCAAATATTTGTTGGGTGAATCAATAAAGAGGATATGTGTGTGTCGTGTGTCATATATACATGCTATGTTAATTTAATATATAATTGATTAACAAATATCAGATTACATATGCAATACTATACTTGGAAAAAAATAGTATTTGGATAACCTTTGTGGAATTTCACCTGTTTATTTTATCAATGTTATTTGGGATCACACAAGGAAGGATGTACAGTTCTTTGGATGCTAGAATATCAAATTCTGTTTTAACTTGAACATCACGCCCACAAATGGTCCAGTTTGTAAACCCATTTAGAAATGCATGATTATGCACATTATTTTTTAAATGTAGTCTTGTTTCTTTTACTAAGAACCTCTAGAACAATAAACTCCATCTAATTATCTCAAAAAATTCTAATATTTGTCTTTCTTAGAGCTTGCATACAAATCAAAGAAAACTTTTTTAAAAACTCTATAAAAATAGAAAATACAATAATTTTAGTTTTTGTTTTTTGACTGTATGTGTCAATATGTCAGGTATCATTCTGATTCATCCCTAGTCTTTATTGGCTACAAATTGAGTAACTACCAACACTAATTAGCAAATAAAATACATACCTAATAGAGCTCCTAAAAGATATGCTATAGTATAACACAGCACTTTGAATTTTAAGAGCAGCCAAAGATAAAAGAAAATAGCATGTCAGGCTCATAATTGATCATTATGTCACCTACCTTTCCTTATACAAAAACCATGCTTGTAAAGTATTTGCTAAAGGCCATTTCATTTTCCTCAAATGTGAACACCAGATCTAATTAGAGCGGAAGTTTAATTTCTAATAAACTTTCTTTCTTTGTATGTTTAATGTTCCTTAACACATTTCTACTAAGTGCTGAATTCAGATTTTTGGAATTTTAAGTAATAAAAAAATTAAAACAATAGCAATTTCCATTGAGAAGTTACTTAAGTAACCTATCCTTTTATCTAATGCTTGGTTTAGTGATATAAATGTATAGTTAAACAAATACATACAGAGCATGAAACTTCACTGTAATTCTATCCTAGAAGTACATACCTGAGAGCATTTTATTTATAAAGTCTGTTAACAATCAGCCACTTCTTTGTAAATGAGAAATCTTGAAAAGAAACCATTTTATATCGAATGTCAAAATATAGATTATGTTGTTAGCCAGGTTCCAGTTTATATAGTAAGATATAAAAAAATGTATTTACGGATTGGAAATCAGTCAGGCACCTAATAATTAGACCAGTGAAACCTGGAAATCAATGTTCTCTTCTGAGGTATGTATTATTTAAATGTGCTTTGATTTTCTTATAAATTTGAAACTTTCTAGATGTAAGATAGATGCTCTTACTAATATAAAGAAATAAGATCAAGAATTGTAGAATACAAGAGAAGAGGCAGTGTGCAGTGTATCCTTCCATATGTACTACCTGGAGACAGCACATTCAAATGAGTAGTTAGAGAAGAGTTTAAAAGGGACATATTTATAAAGATGTTGGGCCAGTGACTGTGGGAAGTTACACTGAGGTCTGATGGAAGTGGAAAGGAGGCGTTAACCTGCATGAAGTGACAGAACTACGTGGAGAAGTCCTCCAAACCTGATGCAGCCAGCCCTTGGGGACCCCATAGGAGAAGAGCCGAGGAAATAAATTCCTCATAGTCACTGTTTCCCCTTTCTCTTTTGGTCAAACACATTCAGAAGCTGGAAAGCACAGACCACTGAGGCAGTC
Source organism: Mormoops blainvillei (assembly GCA_004026545.1). NCBI lineage: Eukaryota > Metazoa > Chordata > Mammalia > Chiroptera > Mormoopidae > Mormoops > Mormoops blainvillei. The sequence continues at coordinate 85,617 of PVJD01003536.1, read as the reverse complement.
CGTTCTTAAAGGAGAGCAAAGTTGGCAGGGAGGGGGAGGGAATTAATCTAGAGGGGTCAACAGAGGATACTGAGCACAGAAGGAAACTGAAAAGAGAATCTATTAAATGACCAAGGAAACAGACAAGGGAGATGTACAATGTTCATGGAAAAGCAATAGGTTATCAAGTTAGTAGACAAGAAATAGAAATGAGAAGTTATCGTTCTGTCAACCAGATGTTACATGTAAAAGAATAGTCAAAGAAATAGGTGAAGGAAAAGGAATTAATGATTATAGCACAACTACTATGTACTAAACATTGCTTTAGGTAATTTTTTATAAGTGATATCTTAATTCTTATATCTTTCTAGTGAGGAAGTTATGATTATAACAATTTTAAAGATATAGAAACTGCAACTCACAAGGAAGCCTGCTCTGCCATCACCATTATAAGTGCATCTGTACACTAGCACTTAGTCTCTATCAAACAGTTTAACCACCAAAGTAAAGGGATCTAAAATTCCCTTTAGGATAATTCCAGTCTGGTAATGAATCATGGATTCATGATTCTTCTGTCCAAGGAAGAATGGATACAAACTTGTGTCCCCTTCCCAGTAACTTCCACAGTTCCTTTCTTCACCAGGATCTCAGGAGACAATGACAATAAGATTATGTGTCTCTGTCTGCCAAGTCACCTTCTACTAGATTCTCATTCTCCCCCTTCGAATGGAACCAGAGAAAGGAAGCCAGTCATGTAGTCTTCCAGCATGTGTGAAATCCATTAGGCAATTCTACTTGGACATAAAAAATAATAATAACTCTACTTTTCTTCTAACTTAAAATTAGCTGTTGTAACCTCACACTTGTACAAAGTTGTTTTCAGCAAGTGTACATTGTAGCCATGGTAGCATATATTTGTCTTACCAAATCCCTGTTATCAACACAATTAATTTTATATTCTTTTGCTCTGGATTTATAGTTTTTTTTTAGGGCTCCACAACATATAACCATAACGCACCTTGAGTATAATGACAGCTAACATTTAGAGTGGGGCTTGCCTGGACTAAGGGTCAGGACATGGTTTATCTCATAGAATTTTTCCAATGGATCTATGAGATAGGTACTATTATTAACCCCATTTCAGAGCTAAGAAACTGAAGCTGAGATTAAGCAGTTTGCCATTGTTCCCACAGCAGAAAGTGTAAACTTTAAGCTCAGGAATTCTGGTTCCATGACCTTCATGTTGCTTCTCCATCTTCAAAAAAACTATGTTCCTCATCCCCTGGCCCTTGTCTTCAAAAAAACTGACAGAGACACATTAAAAGTTGCCTCCTACTCCCTCTCTCAGATAGCCACATTTTCTTATTTTTTCTAATAGTTTTATTACTTTCCCTTATCCCCCTTTCTGGTTAGAAATAGCACTTATTTCCCCCTCTATTTTGGACAATATTAAAGCATCTTCTGACAAAACCAAGTTGTCTACAACTTTCTCAACAATGCTAGTTAGGCAATGAACATTATCAGGCCAACAATTTGTGTTCAAATTTGTTAGTGTAGCAAAACAACACACAGCAAAATTGTACATGCCGACAAGCAGCTAATAAACACTACTTCACGCAGTATTTTACCACTTCCGGTTATGTGAGAAGTAATGACTAAAAAAAATGTACCAATTCTGGTGACTACATTAGTGACATGAAATTAAAATAAAAAATATATGAGTTCTAGAAATTCTAAAGTGACTTGTTTCAATATGGAAAAAAATCAAAACTTTTAAACTAATAATTAAGGAATCCTTTGTGGAATCTGAGACCTAAGGGCAAAATTATTTTATTTGAATTTTTTTACATGATAATGTTTTCAATATACTAATGGTTGACATAGTGACTGACCAAACTCAGATGTAAGAGAAGATGGCATCAGAAATACCAGACAAAGAAAATGAAAAATTTTCAGCACATTCTAGGTAAGACACCAAAATGTTAATAGTTTTACTCTTGTATATATATCACATAAAGCTTCTATATGTATGAATTTTTTTACATCCATGTTAATACACCAAGAAGACTTTCTCTCTCTGAAACACTGATTAGAATTATTGTTTTTGATTCTGTAATGTTGATTCTGGATTGTCACCTCTTTTCTCTCACATAGCATAATAAAATGATCGCTTTTGCTCATTTCTTATGTTTTAGCACATGTAATTGGCATAGGTGCTCACAGGACTGTGGGACACCTGGCGTTACTATGAAGCTGGCAACCTAAATTTTGCAGCCAGCCTGATGTTGATTTAAAATGCATTTCAGACTGATGAAAGCTGGTGGATTCACAGTCTCTGAGACTGACATTCTCTGGTTCTCCACTGAACAAAGAGCACCCAGGGACCTGCAGTGCCCCATAAACTTGCTTCAGCTGTGAGGTGACATTCACCATAAAGAGCATTTTTTGGGGGTAGTAGAGCTGAGAGAACTGGATTATCAGAAAGCCACACTTCACTTAGATGCAAAGAGTAGTTGGGTTGTTCCTGTCATTATGACATAGTAGTCAGTTAGACAGACATAAGTAGAACAGGAATGATAAGCCAGGTATGTAAAGTCACCAGGGCAGAAAGCCCCAGATGTCTAGCAATGGAAAATTATAAGATGGGATCACATCCCCATGGTGAGCTTTTCACCCCTAACATACCCCTGGTTATGCCGTTCACATCCCCTGATCTTTCATATTGTTGGTCATGTGGTTCAGACCTTCCTCTGACCTTTCCTCCTGTGACATTTTGCTAGTCATGTGGTAGACTCCTTTAAAAAAAGAACAAGAGGGTCAGAAAGTAACCTCATATGACTGCCTTGCATAACCACTCCCTTAAGCATTAAACCCTAGAAATAACATCTAGGCCTCAAATCTCTTTTAGCTCCAGGCCCAGAAAAACAGCAATGCCAGGCTGGGTGATACCGTAGCAGACATCAGGACCAGCTGCATTAGCCAATGCATTAGCCAATAGATTAATGACCCCTGCCCTGGGGCCAATCAATCGGCAGAGACCATGACACTGAAAAGACACCCCTGGAAAGCTGATGGATATTCTATTGAGGTCCTACCTCGAGACTGCAGATAAAACCCCTCAGGACCAAGGACTGGCTCTCTCTCTCTCATGCCCATGCCTTTCCTCCCCCTTTCTTCCCTTGAGGTATATACATTTGCTTTCTTTTTCTTCAGGTCTGAGTGTCCTTCTCTTGGCTCTGTAACTTGTTTCCTTAGACCATGCAACCCAGCTGGCTCACTTCTTCTACCTCTGTGACTTTCTAAACTTTTGCTTATATTTGAGTCTTGGCTCTGAACTCTTTCTTAGCCAAAATTCAAGGACTGAGGTTAACACTCTGGTACTCTTTACAGTTAATAGCTAGATGAGTCAAATTAGAACAACTTGTCTTTTATTCAAAAGTAGTTTTAGAATTGTTTCTCATTTCTTTCCTCAAAATGCTAGATTTTTCTAAAATATGAGATTTCATATAAATTTAAGTGTGCCCTTATTCAGAACTTTTTATATAACCTCTATGCAAAATTAGTCAAGTTATCATGTCTATGACTCAATTAACCTATCTATAAAATGGGTGTTAACAACTGGATGGTTCATGAGACAACTTCTAGCTCTAAAATCAAGGTATATGGTTATAGTGAGGCAGGATAGAAAGAAGTTACAGAAAAATCCCTACAAGTGGAATGAGGAAGAAGGAGTTCACATCCTCTAACCAGAGTCCCTACATCTGGGCATGATCAAAGAGGAAGTTGTTTATGGTGGGAAAACCCTGTGGTGGTTGTAATGCTCAACAACAAGCACTGGCTAGAAGCAGATCATTCCAAGATGGAGGAAAAACTGACCAGATCCCAAAGCTCATTATGCCATCATTATAGTAAGAACTGATACCACAGGTCAGAGAGGGACAGATGCCATGGCACTTCTGGAATAGACCATGTTAGGAACAAGGTGCCTTCCCAACCAGAAGGCAGTGCCAGAATTTGGCACCACAGAACTTGGAGACACCTCTGTCCCACCTTGGGAACACATAAAATCCCAAGAACCAACAGGTCACGAGTGAGCAACTCACTTTCTAGTTGGCCCATGTCCACTCAGACATATACTTTTCACTTCTTTCATAGTAGCACCTGCATCCTAGCCTCTTTATTTTCCTCTACCTGAATAAAACTTGCTTTATTCTCACTCTGACTCATCCTTGAAGCATTTCCTGGGCAAGTCAAGGATGTGGAGATTGCCTGACACCCTAAAGATGCCCCACTGTGCTGGGGCCCCCAGCTGGGAAGTGATCCAGTAACATACTTTATCATGAGAGGAAAATGTTCCCTACAATCTCATGGAGCTATCTTGAAAAAAGTAGTTCATTTTGCTCTGTCAGATTTTCTGGATTCTAAAATATGGTGGATATCTAAAATAAGGACTAAAGATAATCTCATTTGGTTTTCACAAAAATTTGCAGAGGTACATTTCAAAATACTATGTTTGATTGTGCCTATTTACATAGTGAATGTGTATTCTAGCCATTTCCTGTTTCTTTCCTACACAATTAAAAAAAAAAACAAACAAAAAGAGCCAGAAGAAGACAACTAGCTCTTGTCTCCTTGGCAAAATAGATAGATTTTTTAAGACTGAGCTATAAAGTATCAATTCAGGAAAATGGCTGTTGAAATCTGCTATAACAAATCTAATCCTCTATCATTTTGAAATATTCTTATGCTGTGGATCATGCTTTTAGCCTACAAACAGATTTTTCCAGTTACATTGACCTTCTATGGAAATGAAACTAGAGGAAAAAATACATAGTTTACATGAGTTGTCATATTACCCAACAGATTTAAAACAGGTTAGTGGAATGGAAAATGAAGGATAAGCAAAGGGAAGAAAAAGGGAGAGACATGAAGTGTGTGCTCCTTTGGATTCTGACTAAAATCAGGACTTAGTGTTTTGGAGCATTTGGATTTATGTGCCATTTTATCTTGCTTTTCTTCTTTCTCCCACTCTGAATTCCTTTCTATTCTAATTTAACTAATTCAAAACACACACAGAGACACACACAAAAGACCCAAATAAACACACATTTAACTCAGTCTACTTGCTGATTCTCTATATCCTTATGTTATTGAAACCAGTCATCAACCATCACCATGTTATGTGATCCAAAGCAACACACTCAGTTTGCAGGGAACCTCAGCCATCACCTTGTGTCACTCACAAGATAATGCTAGCTCTTTTTAAGTGTGTAAATACTATAGAAGAAAAACTTCATAACAAAACCATCTACAATCTCTCAAATTTAATCCATCATTTAAAAAAATTCTATTTACTTTCACAAATGCTAGTTTATTTCTTTATCAAGGAAGAAAGATTCAAGTGATGTTGGAATTTAGTGATATTGTAACTAAATACCTACTGGTGGCCAATTTTAATAGTGAGATGAAAAAAAAATTGTTATTACTTTCACTCGCAGGGCTTATCGTTTGACTTTTTCAGAGACACCAAAATGAACAAAAAGAGGATATAATACATTATTCTATTATAGAGTTGAGGTTTAACAGCTTAGCTTTCAATAGAAGTTTATTCAATGGGAAAGAAAGGAAAAGAAAAAATAACGCGCAAGGAGAAGTCATTATTTTTTCTAAAAATCAATTAGAGGAGGAAACCAACTTTAGCAGCAAGTCTTTAGTGTGTAAGAGAGGATATGTTATAAGCAACAATATCCTCACAGTGACCTCAACCCCATGCTTACTTTTTTGAGACAACTCTCTGAGCTAAGAAGGATGAGGAACCAAACAGAACAGATCTCATGTCTACTGAACAAGAAACACATATAGGGATTATGGTTCTCTGTTTCCTCCATTGTTCTTAGCAGTATACTGTGCACATGTTAAGTGACTGCACATCTTCAAATCAAGAAGATACTCTAAATATATCTCCCTCATGTCCAGGTGGGTAATCGCATGGCTAAGAAGCAGCACTGAGCGGTGGAAATCATAATGCACAATCCATCAGATACGAGAAAGTGTCCAAATAATTCTACATCTCAGTTTCTTCAACAGTGAAATGGTGATAATAATAATACTTTCCTTGTCTATTTCACAGGTTTGCTATGAGCTTCATGTGAAATAAGAAATATGGTAGCAATAATAGCATCTTCACTTATTGAGCACTTAGATAATAAACATATGTACAAAATTTCACAAGCATTATTGCACTTAACCATTAAACAAGCCTATGAGTTGAGTAATATTGATCCAATTTTGCAGTTGAAAATCACCAGCCTAAAAGAGTTAAAATTTTGCAGATTACAAATGGGAAAGCAGAGATATTCTGATCCTGAGGATTTTAGGTGACAGCTTGTATAACTGACACCAACAAGACTTTATTCATTAAACACCTACAAGAATAGGGTCCTGTTCTCCTGGCCTCTTTGTTTTTAAATTATAATGATGTTTGGTGATAATAACTGCACTTATGATGATAAAAAAATTCACAGTCAAGTTCTAAGTTAATAGGACACTAAATTATCAAAGTTACATTTCAGTAGAAAACTCATGAAAATTTAGAGAAAGGGTGTTTATCCTTTCATAGGTAAATCTTTTTTCCCCACTTTCTTTTACCTTCATGAAAAGGCTGGGGAGAAGGTCTTGGTACTTTTCTTTTTACTTTGCCCTTGAACGCTGCTAATAATTGCCTGCTGCCCGTGATACTATCCCCTCATTTACCCACACCCCCCCAAAAAAGGAACATTTTTAAAATTAAAATCTGCTTTGAAAAAGGTGTTATTAGGCCATCTAAGGTCCCTTTCTGCTTTTCAAAACCCAGTTAAGGGCATTTAATCTCTCTCATCCAGGAAAAGATGCAAATAATCCCTTTGACTGAAGTGCTCTCTAATTAGACCAAGAGCACTAAAAAGTCACTTCCTCTCCAGTTATTCAATCCAGCTCTGAAAGACACAAACGTGTCTGTTTTGGATGGTTTCTCCCTTAGATGGATAATTGAAATGATTCTAGTTTGGTGGCTCCTGCACTAAAGTGTCATAATGATGAGTGTCATAGATAAACATAGGAATAGCTTCTTACAAATATATTTTTTTCAATCTGGTGTTGCATATGGATGCTGGGTGTAAGTAATGTAAATGGTCTTCTTAATTTACATTTGAACAAGGGCTTAAAAAGGATCAGGGAGCACCATTCTGCCTTGAAAAGCTACAGACTAAATAGAGTGACAAGGATTTTCATCTGTATTATAATTATTACCAAGTTCCTCCCCCCCGCCAAATAAAATACCCTTGTTAGGAATGGATCTGTCTCTGCAGGGGATATCCAAGACCATGGAGCCTGGATAAAATATGAATCAAGGACTTATGCCAAAAATCTAAATTACATTTTTAAAAGAGGATGTTATACTGAAACAGTGATAAGCTAGTAATTATAGAGAATTTATGTATCTTCTAACATAATTAATGACATAATACATAGAAGTTTTAAATTTAAAGTCCATCTATTTTAAATTATACTTCTGAATTTACTAATATTATTAGAATAAAAATGAATGTAGAATGGTTAGATTAATACATATATGTTAAATATGGATTAGACATTTGTCCATTTGTGAATATTACTAAAGGAAACAAGGATTGCTTCTCATATTAAGTAGATTCTAGTTAACTGTAGGACATTTACTAAAACTAATATTAATATTATCTTAGTTAACTTTTCATATATAACAAATGCTGGGTAAATAAACCCTGTATGAAACCTGGAATGTAATTTATAATGAATTTGTGCTAATGATATTTAATGAGCCTAGTTAAAATGGAAGCTTTATTGAGAATAAATATTGCTCATTTTCTTCAAAGGGAGTTACCAAACATGTAATTTTATGGAAATTTAAGAAATAAAACAATGCTAGCCAATATAAGTGTGATTTGCAAATTTCCTTATGAAAATGCACTATATTATTTTCCTTAATTTTTTATTAGTAAAAATAATTTGCAAATTTTTACTCGGACTCTATGGAATTTCCAAAAATTCAAACACATAACTACTGTATTTTACCATGCATAAAGCGCTTCCATGTGTAATGTACACCCATGTATTTGACCCAAACTTTCAGGAAAAAAACCCTTTCATTTTAATTTTTTAATTCAATTATTTATTTATTTATATTTAGAAATAAAACCAATTTTCATATTCTATGGTGTTATTTTGCATTTGGATACCATTATTGCTTTCTAGAGTTACACTTTTAACACGTAAGTATAAATAAAATAATTAAAAACATATAGATACAGAATTACTACAACCCACGTATAATGCATATCTTTATTTTTCCCTCAAAAATTTTGGCAAAAAAGTGCACATTATACACAGCAAAGTATGGTATTAGAGAATACATATTTGTGGTAGGTAGACTAATGGCTCCTCAAAAATTTCTACACCCTAATCCCTGGAACCTATAAATATGCAACATTGTTACATGACAAAAGGGACTTTGCAGATGCATTTAAGGTTACAGACCTTAAAATCAGAAGATTATCAGTATTTTGTTAACCACATGTTTTGAATCACAAGATCCTTTAAAAGCAGAGAATGTTCTCCAGATGAAGTCAAAGAAGTGTGGAAGAAGAAGCTGGAGAAGTAAACCTGAAGAAGGGATCAGCGAGAAGTCTCAAAAGGACTCGACTAACCTTTGCTGGCTTTGAAGGTGAAGGTGTGGAGGCCTCTAGAACTGAAAAGGGCTCCTGTACAAAAGCCAGCAGGGAAACGGAAACTGCAGTCCCATACCTGCATAGAGCTGAATTCTACCAAGTACATGAAGGAGCCTGGAAGTTTCTCCTGTGTAGAAAGCAGCGCTACTGACCATGAAACCGTGCTAGCCTTCTAACCTACACAACTGTGAGATAAGAAACGTGTACCATTTTAAACCACAAACTGTGTGATAATTTGTTAAGGCATCAATTTAAAACTAATACCATACTTCATTATGTATACAATATAAACATGTATTAGTAAGTGAACATTAAGATGATCAAAATTCCCTTTAACAAAGTGAATGAGAATTTTAAAGTTCTGAAGTTTCGAAGAGTATTTTTTTTAATTGGCATTTTAACTAATGATGTAAAGCAAAAAATAAAAAATAAAAACAATTAAAAAGACACAACTCTTAAACTAAAAACAGGTGTTTACATATTCAACATAGGCACTGGAGCTCACAATTTAGAGATTTTTTTTCATTTTCCGAAGTAAAGATTGTGAAATCTTGCTCCCTTTCTTTTGGTTTCCTCCAAACAATGTTATCATTTTAGTAAAACTACAATTTATTACTACAGCTTGTCTTTACTCATCAATGATATGTATTTTGAGTCAATTTTAAGAAATACAAATTTGTTTTCATTTCTGAAATTTGTATTATTGATTACTGATTTTTGTTTGTATATACTCAGATGATTAAAGAAAAAATTTTATACAGAATGTATTTGTTGTTTTATTAAAAATAAAATATGGCACCTGCAATGTCAGAAGTTCAGTTCTAGAAACTTCAGTTGATTATTTGGTTTTAAATTGCTATATCAGCCTGCTGTGAAATGTCTGTTAATCCCTGTTCCTCACATTTCCATAGACAGAGAAGAAAACTGTTCTCTCCCAGAGGAGTGCAAAGAGCATGGAGTGAACACTCCCTCCTCCTCCCCATCAGCCAACTTCCTCCATAAAGGACAGAAGCATTCTCTGCTTGGTAAGACCTGGGAATCCAATATCTGTTATCTGCTCTGTATGGAAAATGTTCACTTTTCCTAAATATATGTTTGTATTCAGAACTCAGCATTGATGTGTTTCAAAATATAGTAAGGTTTGATAAAACAATGAAACATTAAAAATAAACCATTCAAACTGCTATTTAAATGTTGGGCTTTGGTGCATTGCTACCTGATTTTTCAGAGGGAAAAATAAGGAAATAATCCCAACATTATCTTCAGTCTTTCTGTGTTGACAGTAAGTCAAAAAAAAGAAAAGGAAAGCAAATTCCAAAGCTCTACAATGGAAGTTCCCAGGGATGCTAAGACTGTTTATGAACATGTATTGTCCTCTGCTCACTTAGCACTTTGCGCTTATGTTGGTGAAAAGACTTAACCATCCTGCATTATAACTTTTCAAAAAATTGTTGTTCAAGTACAGTTGTCTCCCTTTTCCCACCACTCTCCCCCTCCAACTCACCCCCACCTCCCACCCTCAATTCTATCTCGTTTCAGCTTTGTCCATGGGTCCTTTATACATGTTCCTTGACAACCCTTCCCCTTTTTTCCCCATTATCCTCTTCCGCCCTCCCCTCTGGTTACTGTCAGTTTGTTCTTTAGTTCAATGTCTCTGGTTATATTTTTGCTTGTTTGTTTGTTTTGTTGATTAGGCTCCAATTACAGGTGAGATCGTTTCCTGTTCCTCTACCTCTTCATCCCTTACAACTTTTCTGCTACTCCTGATGCCTTTTCTCATTCACGTTCATTTCCAATTTATCTCCAAGTCCTATACATTTTACTGTCCACCATTCCATCATTTAATTTTCTTTCAGTTTCTTAAATGCTGCTTATTTCTCAATACATTCTTTACACCTCTTTTCTTTGTCCTACCCGAGTGACCCTCCTTTACATCTTTGTCTAGATCACCACTTCTGATTCTTTAGATATGCTCAAGAGGACTTGCTTACAGAAGACTTTTCTGACTCTAGTCAGTGCTGTCATTCGATCTTTACCCCTACCTTCATAACACTTAGTGTGTAGTCTGTCGCTCGTAGCTGTGTTTGTCCCATCAGTGCCTCTTTCCAAGGCCAGGCATTTCATGAGCTGATGCACTCCAAGGAACAGGAGCTTTGTCTGGGTCTGCTCACCACTGTGTCCTTAGTGCTGGTCACTAACTAGCAAGTAGGTGTTCAACAAACATAGCATAAAAGACTAAACTAATACTTCTTTCTCCTTTTAACCATATTCTTTCCAATTAACAACCTGATCCCTTCACATGGTATTGTACAAGCTGATGGTATTTTTTGAGCATCACATCTTTTAGCTCCACCCTCAGATATAGACTCAGTAAAGCTCCTTTTCCTGCTTTAGTTTGAAAACATCTAGGGAAGGACCTTAACTGGCATGGATTGAATTAGGTCTTATCCCTATTCCAATTTACTCTTATCAAAGAGACTATATCCTGATGTACTTCGGAGTATCTGGACCATCCGCATAAAGGGGGAGATTGCACTGTGTTAAGAAGACACTCCAGTTGGTGTCTACCACAACTACCAAGTAGATACAAATGACTAGGTCTCAAAAACTAGACTTACTAAACTCAGTTAAAATAATGGTGATATAATCTGCAATTACCATAAGTGAAACGTGTTGCTAAGTGTTTCACCTATGTTATTTCATTTTATATTTATGATAATCCTATGAGTATCATACGCATATTATTTCATTTCACACATGAGAAATTGAGACTTAGAGAGATTAAGTGATTTACTCAGAATCACAGAGCTAGAAAACAGAGGAGTGAGCCCAAATTGTCTAACTTCAAAGTTGGTGCTCAGAATTGCTATAAATCCTGCCTTCTTAATAGCAAAGGTATTTGAGTATATAGAGTAACCCAAAATTTACTAGGTGATTAGCTGTATACCAATGCAGGGTAAAGAATCTACTTCATAAGTATGCACAGAGCCTGTAATACAAAGGTGGTAGATTGGGAGGGTGACTAAAAAGAAAAAGGTGTATACGAAGCATACAGCAGGGCTTAGCTCTGTCTAATGATAGCGAAGTGGTAAATGTAAAATGTAAATTAATAAGATTATGAAAAGTTGTGTTAAACATAACCATGTACACACAAAATACACAAACACATAATAAATCAGGAAGGAATTTCAGGCCATTCCAATCCTGTGTTGTTGTGCAGACCTGTCCTGGAGAGTGAATCAAGTCCCTCTCTTCCCCCAAGGAAGCAAAATAGAATAAATGCATGTATTGATGAGAAAAGCTTTATTAAGTGCACCCATTTTAATTTCAAAGTTTAAAACTATTAGATACCCAAAAGAATTGTATTCTAAATCTACTGAAGGACCTCTTTAAAAGAGGAAATACAAACTGAATGTCGTATGCTGACTCTTTATTTTAAATATTCAAGAGTACAATATAAAAGAAACCAATTTCTATAAATTCTGGTACATTAAATTATTTAACAACTTCACATATTATAACATTTAAAATGATGTTTCTTTAAATGATTATGAAGCATTGACTATACTTGAATAAAACTATGTAAAATGCATTACCATATAAAGTCAATCTGATCAATTTCATAATGCTACATATTATGATGTAGAATACTATTAAAATGTATTAATATAGTTCCCTTTAAACCATTTTTCTCCTCTAATATTGGACATATGCCCACATGCTTTCATTTATTCTCAAGACACTACTGATTTCTGAAATTGTTTTTGGGATTATTTAACTATGAAACATTTCAATATTACAGCTTTATAAAGAATGTAATGCACAATTAATTGCATTGCAGGGCTCTGTTAGATATCTTGGAAGGCTCCTGTAAGTAAACAAGAAAACTAGTTAGGAATTAGATTTTGTTCTGTCATTTATTCTCATTCTGATCTGCTTAAAAATTGAGCTGAAATTAGATTTGAAAATCTGAGAAACTTAAAGAAAATGATGCATTTATGAATCAGGTGTTAAACCTCTACAATGGCACATTCAAAAGAGGTATTTCTTTTAAAATAAAATAATAAAAGTCATAGATTTTTTAACATAGATCTATCTGGTAATGATATCTTTGTACTTCTAATCAATCAATCAATTAACATATATATATATTTTTTTATGTATCAGAAACAGTTCTATATACAATGAAAACTGGAGGAATATTCAGCTTTGTATTTGCTCAGTAGACTTCTGACACCAAGAAAAATTTCTCTAAATAAATTATATAGATTTTTAATAATAAAAACAATAATAATAAGCATTGAGGAAATGAAAGCCATACAAATAGAGAGCAGTTGTCAGATCAGTGGACCCACTCAGCACCACTGTGCCCTCAGTCCAACATTTGGGAACAGCTCACGAGCCCCAGCCATGCACAAACCTCTGCATTTCAGTCTCCCGTGGCAAAGAGCACTCTGCCTCCCCATTCCTGAATATCTCTCCAGTCCTCCTCCTTAATAACACAGCCCCCCATGAACATCTTACAAGCCACAGGCATCACAGCGAAGTTCATTCTAACCATGACACCTGACCAACAGCATTCAGTTTGTGTGTATATGTGCTGGTGATATGCACTGATATCACAAGCCCAAAATTTTTCTTTGATTTCCCCATCTTACATATTTAAATTCTGACTGAATGCCAGTCCACTTGGATATTCTATAGGCACTGTTTATTTAACATCTTAAAACAATTTATACCACTCTACTTCCTAATCCACACATGTCTCCACCTGTACCCCCTGATTCAGTGGCACCAATATCTACCCATTGCTCAAGGTAAGAACTTGGGATCTATTCTGGGTCCTTTCCTTATGTCAAGCAACATTCCTCATCGCCTGGCATGTAATCAGTCACTACATATTGATTAGCTTCATTTTAGATTCACGGCCAGTAAACTCCAGTGTGCTCCTAGCAATCCTACTGCCTTTTGCCAGTCAGTTCACTTTCTCTTCTAAATAACTATTTCACATAATTTTTCCTTCTCTTCAGAGTACAAATACCTGAACCTGGTCTTCACTCTCAGCTAATGACTTTGTATCTTATTTCACTGCTGAACAGAAGCAATCCAGAAGACCTTGTATACCTCCTGCTTCCACACCTCACTCTTCTGCATCGGGACCCACCTACACCGAGTCTCTGGAAGCCACCCACTCCACATACATCTAGTCTCCACTCCTTCCTCAAAAGGAGGGCTCAGTCACCTACATACACCATAAATCCTCTCTCTCTCTCTTTCTCTCTCTCTCATTATTCGCATACATATACACACTTGCTATTTAAAAAAATTACTTCTCCTTACATACCTTTCCAGTTACTACTGTTTCTCTGTTCCCCTTTTTTTAAATACTCTCCAAGGGGATAGTCTACCTTACTGTTTCCAGTAACTTTCCTTTATTCTCTTCCCTTCTGCCTTCTCTTTTTAAAAAAAAATCAAAGTTGTACATGATAAGTAAAAATCTGTAAAGAAAACAATAGTGTACCTTATTTTTCTCCTCCATGGAAAGAAATTTTAAATAGTTTAAGTGAGTCGTTTGGTATTTATTGTGGGCTGAATTTTGCTCCTGCCCCCAAAATTCCTATGTTGAAGTCCTAACCACCACTCTTGCAGAAAGTTACTGTATTAGGAGTTAGGGCCTTTAAAGAGATAATTAGGCTAAAATGAGGTCACTAGGGTGAGCCCTAATCCAACATGACTGCTGTCCTTATAAGAAGAGGACACAGAAGACCATGTGAACATACGAGGAGAAGACTGCTATGTATAAACTAGGGTGAGAGGCTTCAGAAAAAAACCAACCTTGCCAGCACTTTCATCTTGGGCCTCTAGCCTCCAGCACTATAAGGAAATACATTTCTGTTCTTAAGTTATTCAGTCAGTGCTTTGTACTTGTACTTTGTTATGACAACCCTAGCAAACTAATAAAGTACATTTGTTTATCTCTAAATAATACACTACTTTCATTGTTGTTTCTTGGCTTTTCAGATTTTGGCAATAGATTTGCCTCCTAAAGAAGACGAGGATTTCCATCACTGTCACCACTCCCCGGACATGTACACACACACATGGCAGCCAGGCTGCCCAGTCTCCAAATATAATTTCTGTGCTTTATCCACCTAAGCAGACATTGATTATAAGAATCACTATCATTTCATGTCCCATGAAGAAAGAAAAATACTTCCAATTAAACTACGACACAAAACTTCCTTATCACTTAGACTTTTTATGAAAAGAAATTTTTTAGAATTAATCAGACATAATTTTAATTTTGTTTCATTCTTACTCAACTTGAAAATGTAAGTGAAGTAGATTACTTAAGGTATACCTAATTTTTTTTTCAAATTCAGACCCTGTCTGTTGCAAATCACTTATTTGACTTAGAGTGTTATTGTTTGTTTTTCCTACACTGTCATTCTTTATACCATCAGCAATGTTGATGGTGTCATTTTTATGAAGGAATTTTTAAAATACTAAAAACTGTGGTGTTGGTCTCTTAATCCAGTTTTGCATTATGTACATCTAGCCAGTTGTTTTATTCCCTTGTGGGGGATATTATTAAACATATCTACTTCACTACCTTACTTTATTCCCACAGCATGATTCTTTACACGTGCAGTACTCACGTAGCCACTGCCACACCAACTACAGAGCACCCCCAGTGCACCTGGAGGCTGGCATTCGCTGATGTGCGTGCTTACATAAGTAATGACAACCTGATTCTGAACTGCTGCTTGGTCAACAATGCTTGTAAGGCATGATTTATTGTAAGATGATTCTAATTTTTAGGTATGTTAAAAAGTGCAGGGGAAAATAAATAAAATTCAAAATATGATCATTTTGGTTAGAACAATATTCAATGTTTATTAGAATCATACAGATGTTAATCATTGCAAAGGTGAAGTGACTGTGAAATTAATGAAGGGCGTCTCACCGGGATAGGCATCTTCAAAACCCCTGGGAGGGGACCTAGCAATGAATCCACACCATCATAATTTTTGTAAAAATTACAACGGTAAGGTATTTTAATTGCAACCAGTTAAGTTCCCCAGCCCTTTCCCTTCTGACTCCATATGAGTGACCTGTCACATTGCTCCTTATGATTGATTAGCCATAATCATATTTGTAGGGGAAGCCGATATGATGATACACTGAGTTTGGCTTTAGAGGGTTTTCTTTACATAGTTTGTAGTCACTCCATGTATACTGTTAAGCTCTTGTTAGCCACTGTTTCAAGTTGTTATTGCTACTGTTCATTATGCCAACTCACCAAGCATCATGACCTGAAGTGCAGGGAGAAAACTGACTACAATAACAATAGACACTAATAGTGCCGAGCACTGGGAACATGGAATAAAGAGGAAATTTGAAATGTGTAAAGCCTGAAGCTAATCTATGCAAAAAACATACATATAGGATTGAGTTCTCATCAAAGTCTACTCAAAATACTGCTCTTCTTTTCGAAATATACCCCATGATACTGTGCAATAGTGACGTCAACAAATGCAACATAAATTTTATAAGATGCTACTATAGTGAAGACATTGTTGACAAATTGCTGCAGAGTTGTTGATTCAAAAAGTATTAAAGATCAGTCTCTGCCTCAGAAAATTTGAAATGTCCTGAAATCTTACTGCTAATATATTAAGAAAGTGACAAAGATTTTTCCCAAATCTGACAAACTTCATCTAAAACTTCATTTGACATTAGCATTAATAAACCATTTAGCTGAAAGAAAATTTTTTCAATTATTGATACTAAATCACAAATTTTTATCAACCATGCTAAAGGAAAGACTAAATTATCTTGCTTTCCTCCCTTTACAGAAAATGACTTTACGATACTATTTTCATAGTATTTCAGAGAAGATCATAATACATACAGCCAAAAATGTATGGAAAATGTATTACAGAAGTGTGTATTGGTCAATTAATAAAAGTAATGTTTTATTTCTCTGAATTTTGCATAATTTGCGGTACTTTGTATGTGATTAATGTTGTCATTTTCTGTAAATTATTTTATCATTCTAAATTAATTTTTACTCAGACCAAATTTTTGTAACTTGATGTCCTTTTTGTGAAAGGGAGTCCCCGTAATCGTATTTGCTTCAGCCCCAGAAAGCCTGGGATTTTCCTTGACTGTCCTTACTCCCCCTTTCCCATACGCTGGTCTCCCTGAAGGCTCTGGAGCACTTTGTGTCTATGCCTTTGCTGTTTCCTCATCAGCATGTTCTTTCCAGGCATGGCAATGGGGCTAGCTAGGTGTGTTTCCTTTACCCACCATCCTCTATAAGTAACACCTCCTACTACAGTAGAATTGCTAGATAAATACAGGACAGCTGGTTACACTGAAACTTCCAATAAACATGAGTAATTTTTTTTGTGTGTAAGTTGGTTACCCAAAATGCATAAAATACATTAATAGTAAAAAATTATATATTGTTCATCTAAAATTTGTATGTAACCCAATGTCCTACTTATCTTTTTTTTTTGGGGGGGGGCAATGGCTAAATCTGGTGATCCTTCCTCCACACTTCCTATCCCCTAGTCCACATCGTAACACTGCCATTTAGTACATTACACATTTTTGTTATTGCTCACCTTTCCCACTAAAATGTTAGCTTCATGATGGCAGAGGTGCTTCTCTGTGCTGTTCATTGATGTATTCAAGTACCTAGACTGGCACCTGACACACAGCAGGCACTCAGTGAGTACTAATGTGAAGGACGTACTGAGGAAACAGTCTAAACCTTACAACTTCACCTCCTAGGATTTCTCAAATCCTCTTTTTTCTCTATCCTAATAACTCCTCCTTTATCAAGGCTCCAAACTGTTGCTATTTTGTTCTAACTGGTCTCCTTGTTTCCAGTACTGCTGTTCTGAAATCCATTCACTATAAATAGCCATCCTGATTGATCTAAAACACAAATCTAATGAAACCGCTGCCCTGTATAAACTCAACAGGAAACCATTAACTAGAGATGAAAAATTCAAGCACTTTGGTATCGTACTTGTGGCTTTCTTCACGGTACCGCACCTACCCATTCATCTCACCTACCCGGCCCTCTGGTGCATCCCTGTCCATAACCTACCCTTCACACCTCCATGCTAATGTTGATTAGGTAACCTCTTCCCATTACCCACTCCCACTTCTTTTTTCATCTCTTTCATACCCTTAAGGGCTCATTTCAAATATCATTCTCCTCCAGACATCTCCTCCAGCCCTTACTTCCATGAGGTGAACACAGTGTGTTTTAAATCTGTGCTTCTATAGCACTCTGTGCATAATTCTGTCATAGGATAATTTATGTTATATTAAAACCACCTATATGCCTATCAAACTAGAATTTAAATACTCCACTACAATGACAGTGAGGTACTTATCTTTGATTCATGGCATCTAGCATAATACATTGCACAAACAGCCTTCCACAGGTGTTTGTTGAACTAAATAAATTCAATTAAGTTATCTAAATTCAAGATCCTCAAATATATCAGATGGAGACTGCTAACCTGGGGTTACTGAAAGGTCTATATACAGTGCCAGGAGGCCCTAATAAAGAAAAAAAAAATAGTTTTTTTTTGCTTGTTTTTTTTTCAAAATCAAGGGGAACAATTTGTGAGTAGGCAATGTCTAGGGATAGTCAAAGTTTCCAGGTTAATGAAATGATGAAGTCCAGCATGGCGGGGCTGAACAGAGGAGAGCAGTCTCTGAAGGAGCCAGTCATGAGGGTAGTGTCAAGTGGACCAACAATGGCAAATGGCTAAGATCCACAGTAGAAGACAGTATGAAAGAAAGGTGTGAACAAGTGCTAAAATCATAGAGCTCAGAGCCAGTGGAGCCATGAAAGAAGTTGACATTCACATTTAGGACATGGCAGGTCCAAAATTGTTGGACTTCAGGTAAAGAGAGGTAGTTACAGGAGCTGGCCAGCGATACATAATTTGTCAACTGTAGAAAAGGGACAGGTTCACCCTCACCTACCCAGGTTCAACAAGAAGGATATGAACAGACTAGGCTTTTGTGGGGTAAATTCATTAAGGAATATAGGAATCATTTCATAAGAACGCCTTTTGATTTTTAAAAATAACCCATTAATATATTTTGCCCAAATTTCACAGGATTTCTATAATCTCTCATAGAACAAAGTTCTTTTTACTGTCTGCAAATATAGCTAGGATGCAGTCAGGGAGGCTAACAGAGAGGAAAATGAATAAGGGGAAGAGAAGGGAGGTGACCTCTCTTCTTCAGGGCCTGGAGAAGCCCTCATCTACAAGGTGGCCCTTGGCCTATGTCTTTATCTGCAGGGGTTGGCTGAGTGAGGGAAACAGAGGATTCCCCAATGACAGAATGACAGTTCAGTCCTCTACTTGGTAATTCCAAAACATGTTTCATATCAGAATTTACAAGGAAGCTTTTAAAAATTGCATGAACTTCTATGCCTCCCCAACTTCCCACCTACTTTTCCTACTGAATCTGAATTTTTGGATGCAAATCCCAGGACTTCATAGAAATCTTCCATATCACTGTGTTACTAGGCATGGTCTTTGGGAGCTACTACTCTAGTTTATGTCAATGCTGGGCAACTGGAAGGTTCTGATCATGTGCTCATTCCAAATCCTGAACCCTCTTCCCCCGATGGGATTTTGTAAGACTGACAGAAAGAAAGAAGTTCTCCTGCCAAAATTCCAGGAAACTGTAGTTTCTTGAAGCATTCTTTTACTTCACAACTCTGCAAAAACTTGTTTAAAAAAAAAATGGAAATACACCACTCTAATGCACAATTTTCCTTTATCTCTCCTTTTCTTCCATTAGAATTAATTCATTAATAAAAATTGATTAAATAAATTCACACAGTATTTTACCCATCAAAAACTGTGTTTTTTGAAAGGCTCACTGCACATCTTATTTTCACTTCTTTACACAACTTTTTCATCCTGTTAGACAGCCTCGAAAGTGGAAAACCTATTTCCATTTTTTTAAAAAGCTCCAGAATTAAAATAACTTCATGGAAAAATATAACTGAAAAGAGGTGTATCAAATGAAGGATGTGGAGTAGAAAAAGAAAACTATAGTGTCTCCAAGGAGTCTGAGAATAAGACCTGAGCAATACAAGATGGAAGCTTCCATCAGATTGCTGCTCAACTTAATTATGGTTTAAGATGTGCACGTGTGAAATTAATATTCAGGGTCCTGGTGATTCAAAAAGCAGCAACCCACCACCATTTGAATTCACAGTCTTGTAATCCATCTTTTCCCATGAAACAGCTCGTACAATATGATATCAGTGCTCAGATTTCTGAAGAGAGAAAGCAGTGGTCCTGTTATTCCAAAAAAAGAATAATGCATATGTAACTTGAATGCAAATGGGGGAAATTATGCTAATACCAAAGGGAAACGACAAAGCTTCCATCCTTTTAGTCTCAAAACAAGTAGAAATCTTCACTTAGCTCTTTAGGCCTGTTTTGAATGTCATTGCACACAGGTCAATGTCATATTCTTAAAATGTCGTTCAAGCTTCAGTCTATGCTCATGTTTGTCGTAGTTTTGCATGGTCAAAAGTGGAGATACTAAATGAAATCTAGACTAGTTTAATGGAAACTGAACTGATGATAACCTATTTCTACCTACCATTCTTCCCATATTTGTTAATAAACACCATCCAGAGACATATGCCCCAGGGAAATAAGAGAAATGATTGTCCTCTCCAAGCCGCCATTCTGGTACAAAGAAGCTCCGATTCCTGCTTTGTGTCTTAGCATCTGCTTTCCACAAATGGTTAATACAGGTCACGCCTCCGCAGGGTCCAACAAATTTCTATTAGGCAGCTACCACTTCCTCCTAGAACTTCCTGGCTCTGCTGTATTGGACACTTTTTATGTGAGTTCACTCAATTTCATCCTCTGCCTCCTGCCTTGTCACTGTTAGAAAAAAGCAGCTTGACATGGTAGAAACACTTCAAGCTTTGGTGTCAGGTCATGGTCATGTGACCTTGGGTAGGTAACTAAACTGCTCCAAAACCTTTCTGTTTATCTATTTACCTAGGGAACTATAGATGTATTTTACTAACAGGACTGTAAATATCAAATGAGAAAAAAATATGTAATGGTGGGACTACCATATAAAACATGTTTGGTAAATCTTAGTTCCTGTCACTGACATGGAACGCACTCCACCAGGAGCAAAGCTAACACCACTGAGTTTGTGTTGTGCTGAGGACTCCATCACGGCAGTTGACAGAGCTGCCCTTGCTAACATGGCAACATTGGGCTACTTTACCCTCTTAAGCCTCACCTCAGATGTATATAACCCATGTTCACTGCCATGCTCAAGTCACACTGACCTTTCCTAAATTGGGACATTCTGGGATCTTCATTTCACCAGATTGTTGCTGATAGCTTTCTACTGGCTCTTCATAGGACTACTTTTTCTCCTTTGGTCACACTTGAAATGTTATCTCTTCACGGATGTTTTTTCTGACTATCCCTATTTAAAAAAAAACAAAGAAAAAAACAAAAAACTTTACGTATTGTATATTCTAGTATCTAGCATCTACTTTCTTTTTCTGAACACACTCCATAATCTGTAATGACCTTATTTATTTGGTTGTGTCATGTAATATAATCTCCCTTAGAGTCTTCGTATTCTTTGTATCCCTCATGCCCAGGATAGAACCTGCCACATAGCAGATGTATAACATAGTATTTGATAAATGAATGAATGAGCAAATTGTCACTTCACTCTTTCCTCAGTTTTTTAAAAAGCTCTTTTGGCTGCATTCCCATTTAGATAAAGCACTGAAACATACTGAATCTTTTCTTAGCTTTAAAGAAAAACATTGTAAAAAAGTAAGTGAAATGTCGGTACTATGATGGTCTCTTAATAAATGCTCAATATATATTAATTATTCGTGGTGATATTTTTGTTAAAGAATAGGATCCTCAATGCTGTGAGAGAACACAGTATCTTTGTCTCCTTTCGCCTTGGCTACAACTATAAAATGAGGAAATTAATCAAATGTGCATCATGTGTGCTATGAAGATCAAATGAGTTTATACATGAAAAGTGCTTGAAATGGTACCTGGAACACAGTCGATGATAAAAATGGCATTTCCAGAATGGTTACTTACTAGGGTCTATGGCAAAGACAATTTTAACTTTACGGGTTAATTCATCTTCCTGAGGTCACAGATACAGAAAAAAGCAGAATCCATGCGATGCTGACCAACAGAGCCCTGCTGTCATAGACAGGGTTAAAGAAAAGTATATAAAACCTATTCGTTGAGAATTAGTATAAATTGATACTGATATTACCTGACAAGATGAAGCTCCTCTTCCACTAAAATCCCTAGAGAGATTATATCCTCAAAATATTTGGGAGGAAATTGTATTTTCACTAGCAACATATAACTATCAAAAAGTTATTTTAAATCCATGCTGACCAAACTGATCAGAGATAATAAAATATTTAAGCATCTTCTGGTCAAATGGACACAAAGCTTGTCGGATAAAACCCGCGTTAGCTGGATTTACAGTCATACATAAGTCAGTTACTCCCTGGACTTGTCTGTTGTGCTTTCTCCTATGTATTATCATGACCCTTGAATAAAGATTCATTTCAATAAAACAGCTAGGAAGATTTTTTATATGATTCCAATACAAATACAGAGTTTTGAACTTACAGTAAACTCGCTGTGTCTGTTTACAAAGATAAAGGTTTAAAAAAATACATGTTAGTAGAAAACTAAAAATAGCAAATGGTCCCATATTTATATCTCAGTAGTCAGAATACAAATAAACATCCTTGGTGAAAACACATCAGTGCTTCCAATTAAGGCAATATAATTGCATGCTTTGAAGTGGAACAATGGAAAAATCTGACAAACCATTGTATTAATATGAAACATAGACTTTAGAGACATATAAAATAACATTTAATCTTTGTAAGGCATCTGCTTCTATATACTTTTTGCATAACATTTATGTATTATGTGTAAACATACACATTAGATAGATAAATAGATAGCTGGATAGATAAACAGATGTTAAAGAGCTAGATAAAATCTGGTGCAGGCCACTAATTCACTTTAGTAAGCCATTTCACTGTTGCTGCTGCAAGTTCTATTGTCTTCTACAGTTTCATTGTTTTCAAGAGGCGGCAGAGCTTTACCCATTTGTACTCAGTCAATTAAGTTACTGACCTGGCACAGGTCTTTAATGGCCTATGTGAAGGTAAAGGACAAAATCTCAAATACACTAGAAAGTGGCATAAAGGTTGAGAGCAATGTTTTTAATCTTCTGTGTGTCTTCAAGTGTTTATTTTATTGATAAAGTGGATTGCAATATATAGCCATTAAAGGAAAAATAATAGGTCAAGTAATAACCCTTTTTTAAGTAATAATCTTTTGTAAACAACTATTTGAGGCACCTAGTTTTTTCTTTTTTCTTTTCAGAAAATTACACAAGGCTATTATTTACTGATCAGTTTTCAAGTATCACTGTTCCTTTTCTTTACTCTCTAAAGCAAACAAAACAAACTAAATGTTATTTCTAAAATTCTTTGTTAAGGATCATGGTTTCTGGGCCACTCATTCTGCCTACAGAGTATTTAATTATATGAGATTTAAGTAAAATTACTACTTAGGTTTCTTTATCAAGTCAAGATCTAGATGATTCTTCCAATAAGTGGCTAATATTAAAAATATATAAAGAACTCATACAACTCAACAACAACCCCCACAAAAAAACCTCAATTCGATTTTAAAAATGGAAGAAGGATCTGAATAGACCTTTTTCCAAGGAAGACATACAGATGGCCAGCAGATGTACAAAAAGGTATTCAACATCATTAGTTATTAGAAAAATACAAATCAAAAGCATAATAAGATATTGCCTCACTCCTGTAAGAATGACTTTCATCAAAAAGGCAGTAAGTAAAAGTATTGGCGAGGATGTGTAGAAAAAAGAACTCTCCCACACTCTCGGTGGGAATACATATTGGTGCTGTCACTATGAAAACCATTATAGAGGTTCCTTTAAAAATTAGGACTAAAGCTATTAATAGGTCCAGAAATTTCTTTCCTGGGTTTTTACCTGAAAAATATGAGAACACTAATTCATAAAGATATATAGCCATATGTTTACTGCAACATTATTTACAATAGCCAAGGCATGGAAACAACCTAAATGTCCATCAACAGATAAATAGATAGAGGTGTGAGATATATTTATACACAGATACAGATATAGGTAGGTATAGACATTATATGTATATGCATATACATATATAATGAAATACTACTCAGCCATAAAAAAGGTCGAATATTGCCATTTGTGTCAACTTGGATGGATCTTGAGCATACTATGCTAAGTGAAATTTCTCAGACAGAAAGAGATAAAAACCATATTACTTCACTCAAATGGGAAATATAAAACAAAAAAGTAACAAACTAAGAAAACAAACAAAAGCAAACTCACAGACATAGACACCAGAATGGCGGTCACCAGAGGGGAAGGAGGGTAGAGAGAGGATGAATTGGGTAAAGAGAGTCAAGTACATGGTAATGGGTGGTGAGCACTCAATAGAATATACAGATATCAATTTATAATGATGCACACCTGAAATTTATATAATGTTATTAAATCATGCTATCTCAGTAAATTTAATTTTAAAAACATAATTATTTTAAAAGAAAGAAAGATCTAGACACAAAGTTTAGGAAACTAAGAAGGAGAGGGTTTAAAATAACCAATTCAGTAAATAATAATAATAAGAATATTGTAATAGCAATGGTTGTGATTTATAGGCCTTTAGAAATTCCTTTGCAAAACGGATTATAAGATAGTGATTATATAATATAAAAAGCAGCTTCGTTAGACCATTTTGGTCTAATTGAATGGGAGGAAAGCTGCCAGTTCCAGAAGAGAGCAAAGAATTAATCATAGTTACCTTTAACCTAAAAATAACTGGTCAGGTGAGAGGCAACAAGTGTTTATTTGAGATCAAGAAAAACTGCAATTTATGGGTATACATTCAGGCAGAAACTCAAATTATGTCCAACCTATAGGGTTATGGAAAGGGATTTTTATGAGAAAGATAAGGGAAATTATTACATAAATAGAAGAAAGGAATCTCTTTTAACAAGCTAAGTTAGTCCTTAGTAATACATGGCTGGTTACTGATTTTAAAGAACTGTCCTTAATTATCGGTCCTTGTGTTCAGGAGGTCTGCTTTTCTGTTAGCTTTGCAAGTAGTTGTTTCTAAGACAACATTGATTAAGCCCAGTTCAAAGGTTATTTTGCCTAGTTCAAACATTTCAAAAGTTCAAGGAGTAAGATAACTAATGCAGTTCCTCTGGATTGGTTGTCCTGACTCCATTTTAAAATGACTCCAACTTTTCATACTTTGCACACATCACAAATAGATAGTTACAATTAAGACAGTTTTGTTTTAATCCAGTCTCTCAACCTCTGCCACAATCACAACAAATTCTCTTCCAACATTTTTCTGGGTTTTTTAACTTAAAAAAGAAACCTTGTTATTTTATAGTACAAAAAATTAATTATTCATAATATTTGAATCATCTCCCATTAGGATTGAAAGCCCTAAAATGCAAACATGCTACAGCATTCCAGGTTGGAGTAACTTTTTGTAATGTAAAATGTTATGATGTAAAATTGATTTATTCATAACCTACACTGCCTTTGTTGTGATATATTTAACATTGTAGTTGTAGGCCTTTCAGTAAAATGCACTACATTGAACCCAGAGATATACTTCATGTAATAGTTCCTGAGGATTTCACAAATGTACCTCTGTGATGCTTCCTGACAATGAAATCAAAACATCCATCTCATGTGCAAAAGATGTGCTTCAGGGTATGGTCTTGCTTACAGCGCCTACCTTGCCAAGTCCACTGTGGTAACTGGGCTCTCTGTTCCACTGCCCCTGTTCTCCATCTACAACATCACGGGATATATCCATCAACACAGGTTTTAAAAATTGTGAACACAGGTTTTAAAAATTGACTCAAAGGTATAATTGATCAGTAATAAGCATTCACCATCCAAGAAACTGAGTTAAGACATAGCATTATTAAAGGCATTAATTTTTAACTTCTAAATAAATTTTTTTAAATAAATGAATAATTTAAGGTTGAACTATACTGTTTCTGCTCTGACTGTACAACCATACCTCTTTTTATCATGTTTTGCTTTATTAGACTTCACGGAAGGTGCATTGTTAACAAACTAAAGGCAAGACCCTCTGCCAGCAAAAAGATTATGGCTTACCTTACTGCAGTGGTCTGAAGCCAAACCCACAATATCTCCAAGGTATGGCTGTACCGAGAGTCCTATCACGTCATACTGAGTCCTATCACTATCATGTCTGTTTAATACAGATGGCTTGGCTATTAGATGTATCGACCCTGGAAGGAAAGTAATCATCATTTTTTACAAGTTAAAAAAAAAACAAAAAACATTGGTTATTCTTTAGTGTCACACATAGCTGGAAATAAATATTAAAAAAATTATTTCTTCTTAAGAAAGAAAGATAAGGAAGTTAAATTTTACTAAAATTAAAAAAAAAAATGAGGGAGGATGCAAGCAAACCAGGAACAGCTATCAGTAGTCAAATGGCATCATCATGCCAGGAAAGGTCAACAGTGACCATCAACCTGTGATCCCTCTATGCATCTCTTCAGGGGTAAAAACTTGTGTTTCAGGCTCTGTAACATAGGGGAAATCATTAGGCTAGCTTATTAGGAGTCTTTGTAAAGTCCAAGAGTCTTTGCAGGTGGTGTTGCAGGTTCAGAGTCAGAAATTTGAAAGCTTTGGCACTCCTGGTAAAGCCATTTCATAAGACGGAATTACAGCAAGGAACAAATACTAATGCATTAACTTTAATTTATCATTGTCTTAGAGCCCAAAGGACTCTGAGGAGTTGAACAAAAGGCCGCTAAGAATAACCTGTTAGAAATACACTCCAAAAGAAGAAAGTAAACAATGAACCTCAAAGAGTTTATGGCAAGGCACAGTAACAGTATGTAGGACCAAAAATAAAAGTCTGAAGAGAAACTAAAAAGCTTTGAGACTGGCCTTTAGAATGGTGCACATAAGAGGGAGAAGAATTTCTAGTTAAAGCCTTTCAAGATCCAACAGATTATACTTTTTGATGGTCAATAGTATCATTTTTGACCTTGACTGCTACTACAGAAAATAGTGGGGCATTCAAATATGGCCATGCATTTGCTCCACGTCAGTCAGAAACTGAGGATAATAATGGCCCAAGAATAGAGGTCCTTTTGTAAAATTCTTTGTTCTCTGTGGGAGAAAAATCTGAGAAATATTCTGTATCAACCCAAATAGCATTCTTCCTCACAGTCCATAATAGTGGGGAAAGGGAAGAGTATTATTAAATGAGGAAAAAAGTTTACTGAGGGAAATGTATACGTAAAGAAACTTCATTTTACTGCAAGCCATTATGGTCTAGGATTCACATGATACTTTACTCATGTGAATTTATTGAATTCTAAAAGCACTCAGAGGTAGTAGTTATTATTTTTATTTTGTAGACATGAAAACAGAGATGGAGACCAGTAAGCCGTTTAGTGACTAAGTGATGAAGGCAAGATTGGCACCACAATCTGCTGAGTCCAAAGCCCCAGCTTTTAAACATCGTAGTATCCCACTGATTACTAAATCTCAAGAGTCATGCGATTATCTCTAAAAGTCCTATCTTTTCATCCAACTACTGTAGGCAAATATTATCTAGAACATTCTGAGCTCCACTGCATGCTAGGGAGAAAAAGCTGACCTCTAGATGGTTATTCAAAGTCCACTGGTGAAGGACACTCACTATCAAGCTACACCCAGCCCTTCTAC
Organism: Mormoops blainvillei; assembly: GCA_004026545.1. Classification (NCBI taxonomy): domain Eukaryota; kingdom Metazoa; phylum Chordata; class Mammalia; order Chiroptera; family Mormoopidae; genus Mormoops; species Mormoops blainvillei. The sequence continues at coordinate 57,979 of PVJD01003536.1, read as the reverse complement.
TAATTAAGTTCTGAAGGGACTGAATAATGAATTCATTCCACTAAAACGACAAAGATCCTTGTGAAAAGAATCAGACCAGAGAAACTCGCACAGTATCTGAAAATTTTCACACCCATTAAACCAAAGCCATGACAGAAAAACTCCACAGTCCTCTGAGAGAAATATTGCACTAATGCAATTTCATCTCCCTGAAAGGTCAAAGTCTTTGCAGAAGTTGTTTTAATGCCAAACAGTTAATGAAAACAATTAAGGAAGACCCACATGTACAATAAAGAAGTAAAAGGAAAATTCAATTTTTTAAAAAATTTGGACATTATTTCAAGTGTTGGTAATAAAATAATTCTGTCCTCAAAACAGATTCATTCATCTATAATCATGTTAATATACATGTTTTTATTTTTCTGTGAAATTGACGAATACTGTCTTATATAAACACCTCCTTTCAAAATAGTATAAAGAAGTGTAATTTTATGTGGATTCTAAGAAAGTTTCCATTTGACCTCAGTAAGATTAACTATTCACAATAGAAAGCCATTTCTAACGCAGCATTTGGGAGGGATCATCCATCAGAGAGACTAACACATTCTCCATGCTAGACTGAAGCTTAGAACTTGTGGGAAGTTACTGACAGCTTTCATCCTCACAGCTGCCCCTGGAATCTGTTAACAAGTCTGTTCTTCTGACAGGCAGATACTAGAAGAAACTCACAGTATTCCAATGAACACAAAAAGAAAGGCAAACCCCTAAAAAACTGTACCTTCAATCTATTGAACTAAGTAAATATACCTTTTAGAGGTCATCAACCAATTATATTTAACAAACCTAGTTGTATAGTTTTATTGCCTTTGAGAAAACTATTTCTAGCAAGCAAATAGCAAAAAGAACTCAGTGTGTCAGAATTTCCAAATTCCTATTCTTTCTAGAATTGCAATTCTGATTTGCAGTTCTACTATCATTTATGTCAGCAGCAGCCTACTAAAATGTACATAGTATAATAACCTACACAATCTTGATTAATTCTCAAAATAATTTTCTATGATAGTTACTATTGATCTTTTCTTCTTTTTTGCAGATAAGTAAACAGAAGCTCTGAGAAGTGATATCAATATATAACTGTACAGGTACAGATACGCCTAGATTATACTGTGAGATATTGGCAGAATAACCAATTTTTTCCACTTCAGTAAAAGTCTACTTCTCCAGAGATATAGAGAACAACCTTAGAATTGAAATGAAATTGAAACAGTAATCAAAAAGCACCCAAAAAACAAAAGCCCTGGACCAGATGGCTTCACAGGTGAATTTCACCAAACATTCTGAGAACTAACACCTCTCCTTCTCAAACTATTTCATAAAATTCTAGAGGAGGGAAGGCTCCCAAACTCATTTTATGAGGCCAGCATTATCCTAATTCCAAAACCAGATAAAGACATTACAGAGAAAGAAAATTATAGGCCAATAGTCCTGATGAACACAGATGCTGAAATCCTCAACAAAATATTAGCAAACTGACTACAGCAATGCATTAAAAAGGTCATATACCATGATCAAGTGGGGTTTATCCTGGGAATGCAAGACTAGTACAACATTTGCAAATCAACAGATGTATTCACCACATAAGCAAAATGAAAGATAAAAACCATATGATCATATCAATAGATGCAGAGAAAGCTTTTAATAAAATCCAGCACCCATTTATGATCAAAACTCTCAGCAAAGTAGGAAAAGAGGGAACATACCTAAATATAATAAAGGTCATATATGACCCACTGCCAGCACTATACTCAATGTGCAAAAACTATAAGCATTCCCCCTAGGATTGAAAACAAGACAGGATGTCCTCTTTCACCTTTCTTATTCAACATAGTACTGGAAGTCCTAGTCAAAGCAATCAGAGAAATAAAAGAAATAAACGGCATTCAAATTGGAGAGGAAGAAGTAAAACTGTCTTTATTTGCAGTTGACACGATACTGTGCATAGAGAACCCCAAAGATTCCACCAAGAAACTACTAGAAATGATAAATGAAATCAGCAAAATAGTAGGGTACAAAATTAATATCCAGAAATCTTGTATTTTTATATGCCAGCAATGACCTAACAGAAAGGGAAATTAAGAAAACAATATCATTCACAATTGCGTCAAAAAATATAAAATACCTAAGGATAAATCTAACCAAGGAGGTAAAAGACCTGTACTCAGAAAATTATAAGATGAAGAAAGAAATAGAAGATATAAAAAAGTGGAAGCACATACCATGTTCATGGATAGGAAGAATAAACATCATTAAAATGTCCATACTACCCAAAGAAATCTATAGAGTCAACACAGCGTTAATCAAGATTCCAATGATGTATTTCACAGAACTAGAACAAATACTTCAAAAATTTATATGGAACCAAAAAAGCCCCCACATAGCAACAAAAATCCTGAGAAAGAAGAACAAAATTGGAGGAATCACACTATCTAATGTCAAACTATACTATAAAGCCATAGTAAGCAAAACAGCATTGTACTGGCATTAAAAACAGACACATAAATCAATGGAACAGAATAGAGAGCTCAGAAATAAACCTACACCATTACAATCAATTAATATTTGATAGAGGAAGCAAGCACATAAAATGGACTAAGCGTAGTTTATTCAATAAATGGTGTTGGGAAAATTGGACAGATACATGCAGAAAAATGAAACTAGACCACCTTCTTATGCCACACACAAGAGTAAATTCAAAATGTATCAAAGGCTTAAATGTTAGACCCAAAACCATAAAAATCCTAGAAGAAAACATAAGCAGCAAAATCTCAAACATTGCCCATAAAATTTTTTACCAAATGTATCTCCCCACAGAAGGGAAACAAAAGAAAAAAATAAACAAATGGGATTTCATCAAACTAAAACGTTTTTACATAGCAAAGAAAATAATCAACAAAATAAAAAGACAACCCAGTGAATGGCAGAACATATCTGCTGATACATCTGAGAAGGAGTTAATATCCAAAATTTTGAAAGTACTTAACAAAACTCAACACCAAAAAATAAACAATCTAATTAAAAAATGGGTATAGGACCTGAATAGACACTTCTCCAAAGAGGACACACAGATAGCCAACGGCCATATGAAAAGATGCTCAACATCACTAATCATCAGAGAAATGCAAATTAAAACCTCAGTGAGATACCATCTCACGCTTGTCAGGATGGCTTTCATCAATAAATCGACAACAAGTGCTAGGGAGGGTATGAAGAAAGGAGAACCATTTTGCACTGTTGGTGGGAATGCAGACTGATATAACCACTGTGGAAAGCAGTATGGAGATACATCAAAAACTTAAAAATAGATCCGCCTTTTTGCCCAGCAACCCCACTTCAGGGAATAGATTTGAAAGAACCCAAAACACTAATTTGAAAGAGCATAAGCACCCCTATGTTCACTGTAGCATTATTTACAGTGTCCAAGATATGGAAGCAGCCCAAGTGTCCATCAATAAACAAGTAGATAAACAACTATGGCACATATGCACAATGGAATACTACTCGGTCATAAAGAAGAAGAAATTGTACCATTTGTGACAGTATAGATGGGCCTGGAGAACATTACATTAAATAAAATAAGTCAGTCTGATAAAGACAAATACCATATGATTTCACTCATATGTGGAACATAATGAACAAACTGAACTAATAAGCAAAATAGAGACAAACTCATAGATGGAGAGCAGATGAGAGCTACGGCAGGGGGCAGGTTGGGGGTAGAGGGATTGAGCAAAAAGGAAAAGAACTCACGGACATGGACAACAGAGTGGTGACTGCTTGGGGGAGCGGGTATAAGGGCACTAAATGGTAATGGAAAAAATACAATAAAGATTATTTTTTTTAAAAAGAATTGAAATGAGAATAAATAGTATTTTTTCTACCTTAGTGTGAATTAACAGAAGTGCCATTTTAAATTGTATGTACTAGACTAAAAGCAAGTTAGAATTAAATTTTCTTACACTTATTTTAATCTTAAGTCTTACATAATATTTTTATATATGTAATTCTGATAAACCCTAAATATATAAATATGAATATATTCAACAAATCTTTGCTCAATAGATGAAATAGCTAGCCTCCTTTGTAAAAAATTTGAAAGTCTGGAATAAACCCTCTGTCAAAATTCTGACCACACTACCATTATCACTACACTCATCAAGAGCATCTCACAGTTCCTTAAATTTGCACCATGAATCATACTCTTGAGTTGAGGCATCAAAGACTCTTGTTAAAACTACTGTGTTATTTGGTGAGGCTGGGTGTGCATCACATTATTAAATCATTATAAGCCTAATATCATCCTACAACCCTGTTTAACTAATTGTAATTATCTAGCAGGTCCTCGAAGAATTAGATTACTCAGAAAAAAAACAGGTAAGTTTGATACTAGAGGATGAAGAAGAGGAAGGTTAAGAGCATTCATAAGTTTGTTATTTCTAAAATACACATTTGATTTTATCCTGCCAGGTTTTTCTCAGCTGATGGAACTGGTTGTTGAATGCTTTAATGCATACAGCATTGTAATCAGACAGGTATTTTCACATCCTACAGCATATAGAACAGCTTATCCTCAGGAGAGCCCCACCTCCCCATAATGACATAGACATTTCAGACTGCAGGGGCTATTTCTCATGATGCCAATCGTACATGGCTCTTCAGAGCACATTTTCTGTCACCTTTACTTCTTGCAAGTTCTATTGCTATCACTTTTCTTTCTGTCATGTGGCTCATGTAGCAGAAGTGGCAGCTAAGGGTACATTTTTCATTTATAAACAATAATTGCATATTTGTGGCCAAGCAATCACCTAAATATCAAAGGCAGGTCTCAGACTGGTGCCAGGCATAATAGCATAGCTCATACTGAAACAGCTCCTGGAATCACAAACCACCTATCACAGACTCTCCTCTGGAAACTCCTCCCGGTCTACCCTATACTTAAATAGAGTATGAAAAACTAGAGAATAGTTACTTGGGATATGCATTATTTTAAAATGTGTTTTGATAACAATTCCAAGATTGGCAATTTAAATTTCCCAATCATTCCATAGTTTCCTCTGTGTTTGTCCAGATCATTGCACATTGCTGTATTCCAGGGTCAAAAAAACAAACTAAGCCATGATTCTGAGGGCTATTCCCTCTAAAAACATTACTGAAACCATGAAATCATTCACTGTGTTCACCTATGTCTTCTCAAACCTTAACAAGTCCAGCATCTACAAATTTAAAATGTCTTAACATTTGTTTTTCACTTCTAAAAAGTGTAGAGTTTTGTCCCTTAAAAATTGCTTCTCTCAAATAGTTAATACCATTATTACCTAGAGAGCTCACACAAAAAAACTTGAAAAATACTGAGAACTCAATAAATAAATAAACAAAGAGCAAGGATGACTCACAAATGAGGAAGTAAAACTGGAATAAAAGCTGTTCAAAATTATTCATGGCTTTATTAACAAGAGAAAAGTCAAGTAAACCAAAAAGAAATCATATTTAACCTAAAACTTTTTTTTAAGGATTTTATTTATTTTATTTTTAGACAGAGGGGAAGGGAGGGAGAAATAAAGGGAAACATCAATGTGTGATTGCCTCTCACATGCCACCTACTGAGGACCTGGCCCTCAACCCAGGCATGTGCCCTGACTGGGGAATAGAACTGGTGACCCTTTCATTCACAGGCCGATGCTCAATCCACTGAGCTATACCAGCGGGGGCTAACCTAAAACTTTTTAATTATGTTAAATAAAATTATGGTTGAGAGCATAAATTGATCAAGGCTTTTGAAAAGTAATTTAGCTATAATATGAGTCAAAGTACAAAAACAGCCTTTGAACTTAAAAAAACCTGAAGGTGAGGGGACAAACCATGTAAAAAATTGGTTTATCACAGAATTTACACTAATATTGGCAAACTAGAAATAATCTAATATCCAACAATAGAAGAAGAGCTATGTAAATGCTATTATAGTTACTTCATTGTAATACACTGTTAAAATTGAATGTATGAGAAAAGATTGGTCAAATGAGAGATAACTAATTACTGAAGAGAAGTGATAGGTACATGAGTTTATTATTAAAAGAAGAACATCCTTTTCCTACAAACCGTAGCATTAAAGGAAAGAAAATGCATGTATGTTGTGAGGACAAATATAGAAAGAAATATAAAATGTTATTAGTAACTAAATGTTCTCTTAAAGATAATTTTACAGGTTTTAGAGTAAAATTGAGGGTAAAGCACAGAGATTCCCATGTATCCCCTGTTCCTACACCCGTAATCTTCCGCATGACCGACATCATTCATTAATGTTGTACATTTTTTACCAAGGACGAACTGACATTGCAATCACCCAAAGTCCAGTTTACTTAAGGGTTCCCCCTGGTTGATGTATATTTAATGGGTTTGGACAAATGTACATTGACATATATCCTTCATTATATATCATACCGAGTGTATTTACTGTCCTAAACATATACTATGCTCTGTCCATTCGTCTCTCATCCCCCTCCTTTATCCCTGGGAACCACTGAGCTTTTTATTATCTCCATAGTGTTGCCTCTTCCAGAATGTCATATATAATTGGAGTCATGTAGCATGAAGGCGTTTTTAAAATTTTTTTAGAATATACATTTAGAATAAAAACTAATCATTTGCAAATAAACATTATCATCTTCATAAAACCTGTGGAAACCTATGGAAACTGTGAGAATTCCCCCATGAAAGTAAACAAGTTATTGATAAAAAGAATCTTTCAGGAAGATAAAGGAAGATGATACATTAATAATAATAGTTCAGCTACAGAACACTAGAAAAAAACTAATTTTAAAGAAATATTATAAGTGAAGAAATGGTTTCTTTTAATAAACCAAATTCTTGGGAAACATATCTTCCCTTGGCAATGAAACACCTTGGCAGGCTGAGAATCAAGACTGGATTGTGGTCAAGGAAGAGATGGAAAACAAAGGAGAGGAAGAACCAGATAGCTATTCAATAACTGAATATTTCAGAAAAAAAAAAGACAGTTTTATGCACGAAGTAAAAAAAAAGAAAACAAAAAGAAAGAACAGACAAATGTGGTCTATGAGACTTTGCTGAGATGACTTTATAATATTTCCAATCTGCAGAATCTGAAATAACTTCTATTGTTTCCCAGTTTTCAGTATACTTTGGAAAGGAACCATGACCTGAGGTATTATTGTCTTTGGAGACTAAGAGAAATGCATTTCTCTGCTATCATTCCTCTCATCCTCTCCAATTATAACCCCTTGCAGGCAGTTATGTGTGGCCTTTGCAGCTTGGTGACTACTAAATAATTGGAGTTGAGATGTCAAATATTTCCCTAATGAGCTCAAGGTCCAAAGTAAATCCTGGACTGCAACCACAATAGTGAGGCATTTCAATGTGTCTGCTTCTAGATGGGTTAGAGCTGTTACGCCTCCCAAAACATATGTGTAACTCCTTGGGGCGGAAAACAAAGGAAGAAGATGAGGATAAAGAAGAAAGGAATCTCTTTCTGTAATAATTAAGAGGACTATCATTTTTAAGTTATTACTCCCATCACTTAGGTTTAAGAGACTCAGCCCTAGAATGACTGATCCTGAACATTTCTAATTCTATTCAAACCTAACTAAATGTAGAAACCTGCAGAAAGAAGGATTCTTTGAAAACAAAACAGACCATAAGCCCTCCTCAGAAATGACTAGCACATTGGTAGAAGCTTTGCTATTTTTTGACAAAAGGGTACCTGGCACCTCTAAGGGCACATAAACACAGGTGTTACTTCTAAACACAGCCAAGACTCATCCTCCAGTGAATGCTCCAGGTTGTTGCCTGTTCTGTCATGCTGAGGTGAAGGTGAACCAGAGACTGCTGCAACTCCCAGCCTAGAGGACTCTGACTGCAGTAAACTTCTTTTCTAAATAAGCAGTTAGACCTGAGCAGAGATATTGCTGGTGATTGCTACCCTAAAATTTAAAGGAACAATATGGTGATTGAAGTCTGTCACCATAAATAAAGAAACTAGAGTCTCAGAGCTTTGGTTAAAGTTCTATTCTGAGACTCCACTAAAGCTGGTTGATATGGTCTTCGAATCATGATACCATCAGAACAAGAATGTGGAAATTTTAAATTAGCAGATTGCATTGGAAAATAATTTATATGGTCCCTCCTCCTCAATGAAACAATCATTATAAGCAACCCATAGTCTTATGAACACAGTTCTCCTGAATTATGTTTTATTAAACACCAGCTTTTTAATCCTTTGAATCAGCATGTTAGCTTGGGAGCAGGCTTTGCCATACTATTTGGATTTTGGACGCGTTTGTGCTTGTCTCTTTTTATTGCTTTGGGGATTTTCCCAATGTAAATCCTCTTGGAACTCAACTCTCCAGCTTCGTACAGATGTACAGCAACTGACTCTTTGTTTATGACCCGGTACCCAGTATTTTTTTAATGGGAGTAGACAGATTAGACACACTTCTAAGGGACCTATTGTGCATTGTGAGTACTGTGTGCTTAATTGCAAAAAGAAAAAAAAATAGCTGCTTAATTTATGGATATCAGCAATAGGGCCAGCAATTTTGACATGGAAAGTGGAACTCTCATCATTCATAAAGTTGGCAAGAGTTTCTTCTGAATTTCAGACTGAACAAGAATCTCTTTGTTTTTCTCCAATTACTTTCTCAAACAACTAAATTGAGTGCTCATGGGAGGTGCATGTTTTTCTAAGTGAAGTCCTCTATTTTACCAGCGAACAGGTGCAACAGAGGGAGTGGCGTTTAAGGCATTACAAATGTCCCTGAATTCCACGAGTATGCCTTTACTAATCTATGTTTCTAGGAATCGATAAAGTTGAGACTTGGTGGCTTGTCTTAGTCTATTCTTTCACATTGTCTATAAAACCACCAATTACAGTGGTAATTTTTCAGAATCAGCTCGACCTGGAAAAAAAACCTCATTACTGCTCCAATGTATTACATCACACAATTTTGACTCATTTCCTTCTGTACTTGGCCCAGAGCCATCAATATCATAAGGGCGCCTCCAGGCCCTCCAACTCAAATAGAGATGGTGCGCCGAGGATGGCTAGGGCGAGGCCGGGGCCAGGAGCTCTTAACGTGACTTGCCTCCTTTTCCTCCTGGCTCTTTTTCTGGCCTTTATTGGACCTGATGCACCATTTTTTTCATAACAGTAAATATTTGAGGGAATGTTTTGAGGATATAAGCGATCTCAAAATGATCTCTATCTTGAGGCATCACCCACCGCTTTTCCAGACTTGATGAAGACTCAAATACACTTTCTTTTGACACTGTCTTTGGAGTCCCAAGACTTTGGAAACTTCTTGAAATAAGACTGTGTGGAACAATAAGTAATCACTATCTTAAAAAAAATCAAGTTCTCTTGGGTGGGATTCAGAAAGGATATGCTTTAATTATGAAAATTTTTCAAAGGCAAAGAGTCTTAGTAGAGTTTTAATGTATTGCGAACAGATGAGCATCAGAGTGATATGTCAGAAGAGTAAGTCATGAGAAGTACCTGTTCAGCAATATGTTAGAGGAATCAGAAAAGCAAACACAAGTACATGGAAAACGTTGTTTTTAAAAATAAAAATGTCAGTTCATTAAACAGAGGCATTCCATCCCAAATTATTCCGCCAGAGCTTCTAAAATTCCCAAATGCAACAGATTTGGGGTTACTAATAATTGAGTCTGGATTCACGCCCACAAATTGAAGATAACATGCTCCCATATCCCATTACTAATTCATTTAACAAGGCTCCCTCTGAATATTTTTCACTTTTTAACCCTTTTGGCTACTGAAATTGTATTTACAGAGAGGCACTTCGATCTTATTTCTGCCCAAGTATTTGCGAGGCCACTATTTAATAAGATGGTCCAATTGTTATTGTCACATGCTTTAGCATAAAGGCAGTTTTACATAGCCACATTTGGATTTATAATGTAAGGACAGTATACTTCTATATACACAGAGATTACATAAGTGTCAATTCAGCTGCATGTTCAGAAACCCTCTGGAGAAGTAAGCATTTTTTCACTCAGATAAACCAGAACTGAAAGTGAAAACATGAGCCAATGCTAGTGAATTTAATGTAAATGTATTATGTATTTGGTTTCCTGAACTACTCATAGACTAGGTTCCAAGTTAGGATACCCTGATATATGTAATTAAGAAAAAATACCACTAGTTCTTGTTCCAATTCTGTCACTAATTAGCTTTAGAAGCTAAAGCAATATACAGTTTCTCAGGTGATTTATTAATTTCCTCATATAATGATAACTGTTATCACTAATGATGACTGATTTAAATTCCTCACAGGGTTAATGCAAAGATTAAATGTTACCATACTAGAGAAAAGCACTTTAATAATAACACCATCTAAATACACAGAGCCATTATTTATGTCAAAAAAAAAAAAATCTGATTGTTGGACCATTCACCCAATGTTCATGAGATTTACACTGAAAATATATACTAGCATATTAGAAATGCAACATTTGTACTGGACCTTAAAGGGAAACTAATGAGAAGCTTCATCTGATTATGACCTCTATTTATTCCATTAATCCTTACTGAACTCCCATCATCTCTCAACTATTTTGTTAGTTGCTATTTACAAAGGGATGAGTAAGTCATATATCGACTTGCTTGCATGAAGCTTAGAGTCTAATAGGGGAGATGGGTAATAAGCAGATAATCATAATAATTACTTAATTGAAATCATGGCAAAGAGTTATAAAGAAAGAGTACATTTTGAGGGTCCAAACAAGCCCTAAACTATATTTCAAGTTGTGATGAAATTCCCTAAGGAAATGATTAACCTGAGACCAAAAGGACACGTGGGAGTTACCCAAACAAACACAAAGGGGAAGGCTGCGGGCAGAGAAAGCAGTATAGATGAGATCTTGGCACAGAAACAAGTAAGGTGCCAGGGTAGAGTTGGATGGCATTAGAAATGTAGGGAGAGGTAAGGTCACACCAAAACTCAGATGTCAGGAATTTGAGATAGATGGGAAATTTTTAACATGGATAGAAAGAAATCCAGAATTGTAAATATAAACTCATGATTTCCTTTTTCTGAGTACAGAATTTTAAATGTATTATTGTAGCCTTTTAATTTTAGATTCTTTTGTCCTGGATCAGTCCTTTCCCCACTGTGCTCTCTGAAATCCTAGACTGCTCCAACACTGCTCAGTGCAGGGCTGAGGTGGGCCAGGTGCAGGGAGGTGGGCAGGGGAAGCCCCAGGCCAGCAGCATCACCACATGGGTCTGCCCACAAACCACCCTGCCAGAGCAGGTACATTCTTGGTTTATGTGTTGGGCTTCTACATAAGAATCATCAAAAAGGTTCCAAAGTCAAGGAAGGCAGGATGGCAGCGGAGGGAGGGAAGGCGAGGAAGAGAGAGGAAGGGGAGAGAGAGGCTATCTTCCACATTTTGTTTTTGGCCTAGAGGAGTTGGTGTTTTGCTTTCCAAGAGCTTATCATTGTTTTCTCTGCTGACCACTTGCCCATGGATCATCGTATTATATCAGATCATTTCTTTTAAAGTGGGACCTAACTCACTAGTCCATGGGGCCTCAGGAAAACTGTGATGCCCAGGAGGCAGGCTTCTGAGTATGTTCTTTTTGGAAGGGGGAGCCTCCTTTTTTCACTGGGTGATACCAGTTTGCCTTTACTGTGATGGTACTTCCTCAGGCTTTCTTTTCTGAGGTTTTAAAACCTGTTTATTGCAGATTTTCTAGGGCTTTGTTCTGGATGGTTGACAGTGTTCTGAGACCTGGGAAGAGAGGAATAACAGCCCTGGTTCGTGTTATACAGTAAAAAAATGTGGATGATGAACTTATCTCCAGACTGAACAAATAGTGCCTGTGACTACCTGCTGGCTTACAGGAAGTAGAAGGGACAAAGCCTTGACCTCCCTTACCCACCCGCCCTATGCTGTGTCCCTCAGGTTAGCTAAATAAAGACTGACACTGATACAAAATGGACGCAAGCTTGGCAAACCTGCAAGAAGTAACAGAGGAAGGTAAAGCAGAATGGGGTTGAAACCCAGAGGTGATCTCCTGAGGGAACGAGTGTTGCAGATACATTTATTATTTTCCATCTGTCTTTCTCATCCCTGATAGAATGCTAACTTTTAGCCTCTCTCTACCCAGGCCAGCAAACTGGCAATCCCATGCCAATTCATATGTCTGTGAAGTTGTCAAATGTTACCATACATTTTGGGGACGAAAGTCTTTCAAAATTACCATTTCTCATCTTAATTTGTCAAAGGGAGAAAGGCACTATAGCAAACAGGGAGAGATGTCTCAAAATCTAACTTGGAAAAACTTTCTTATTCCAGGATCACTAGTTCAAACTAAGAGAGTCTAAGACAAGTTGTAAAGTCTAACCTAAATGGTTTAGTTTTAGGATCTCAGTGGACAATATGACCTACCTCACTGATGGGGCAGAAAAGAAAGTACTCACCCAATATTGTGCATGCTTCCTGAAAATTTCTAAACTCCCTTGAAGATAGGTTAGGACCACAGAACTTTCTGTCCAATAGACTGGGAGCTGAAGAGATACTCTGGTTATGACTCACTTGGGAGCGGGTGTGAGTTCTACACAGTCTTTCATCTGCTTCCTGTGCAATCAGAAAGCCAGATGGTAAGCCGAAAGGCTACATAAATGAAGACTGCAGGAACTGTTAGAATGAGTCACTTTTCTGTGGTACCCACTGGGATTTGGGATTTCACAAGGGCTCCCCAGTTTGTACCAACTAATACAAATCACAAGACTGATTTAAGGCAAATCGTCACCTGTACCTCCTGACTCATCAAAGACCTCCTCCTACTCACTGCCATATTTCTCCAAGGTGTGATTCTCTCATGCCTTGGGATTAACTTCAGTCCTCTTCTTTCTCCTGAGCCTACCTTCTCAAGGATTGCCTGCCACTGAGCAAGCTGGGAATACAAACTATTTCTTCTTGATCTTTATCTTTCTTTACTTCCCTGGAACATTTGTCATTCCACATTGAAAACCATCTTGTTTCTCTTCAAATTTTCTTCTCCCTTGGGTTTTTATGACTCTATGAAATTAATTAACCAAAAATTATTTGTTGAACAACTACGTACACGAAAACCTCTATGCCTCCTGGACTCTTTTCCATGAACATGTGTTGTAGCTTTATTCATAGATTCCCCTAAGCTTTAGTACCCTAAAAGATGACATAATTTTTTTAAAGAAACCTACGACCATGCATGAAATATCAGAGTTTCAGAGTCCTATATCATTGCAAAATGAGGTTGCAGCCAGAGAGAGAATGGCAGATGCTCCATGAACTAGACAGTAATGGGATGGAAGGGAAATTTTTGGTGGGATTAAGGAACAGAAGGAACTGAGGGGCTCACAGATTGCTATGTCACTGTCAGGGGGTGGGATTACAAAGTAGAAGAGTTTTGGGTATTGACAAAGATCATGGGAGAGCGTTGTTTAAAGGGTAAAATTTACCAAAAAAAAAAAAAAATGAAGTTAGTTGTCAGGTGCTTTATCTAAAGGAAATCAAAGTTGTCCATGGTGGTGGCAGGAGTAGTGATAGAGAGGAGGACTGTGGGATGATGTCGTGTTCTTCAACAAGGAGATGTGGTGACTGGAACATAGCAGAGAATAACCAAAAGCTCATCCAGACACCATGAGGTTCAGGGCATTTTGTATAAAGGTGTCATAGTCTGAAAGAGGCAATGGGAAAGCTGGGAGAATGGCCCTAGCGGAAGAATTCCGGACCTTCTTTATCTTTTTGTAATGGCTACTACCTGGAAGCTTGCCATCCACCGCACTGAAGTGGAATCGAATTAAAAACTGGACAGATCCTTTCAAGCGGGTTCATTGCTAAAGTAACTGAAGTGCCATCTTTTAAAAGTTTCTCATATAGAAAGGCGATTTCAGCACACATTTCAAAGTCACATTAGAGAAATTTCTAGTAAATTTATGAGCTATTAGAATGATTTACCTTAAATACGTCTCTCGTGTCTTCTTCATTGCTTCTAACTTACACAGGTCACTAAGCAAGACTAACTGAGACCACCCACAAAGAAAGCTAAAAATTTCATTGGCTCCAACTTGGTTGTGTGGATGGCATCCAAAGATTTTCAGTCCCCTAGATTTTGTAGGCTTGTGAATTTATGTAAACCACCAACATTCTGAGGTTAGTGGTGCAAAAAATAAACAGAAAAGGCTGAGCAGATAATTCAAGCTGTATAGCAATTTGGAAAAAAAAAAGTTCTCTCTCAGATTAATAGAATGGAAATCGTGCTTCTAGAACTCTGTTGCTTCTTGTTTCTGCCAAATCTCTTTTGCATTTGTATGATCAAAAACTCATAATCCTATTGAATGCACACAAAATTGGATAATAAAGTTCTCTGAGTGTTATTGTTAGTATCTACTCTCCAATACAGAGAAAAAGCTGCATGCATATAAGGTGTTACAATGTTATAAACTTTGCATCCTTTTAACACTTTCTTTTCAATGTTCAAAGCATATGTCCAAATTAAGAATGGAAAGGTCATTTCTATCAGGCAGAATAGGCATATCTATCACATAAAATAGTACTGTGATTAGCTATTGCCTGTGTGGGAAAGTACAATTGCTGCAATTTGCATTCTTTGCATTGAGAAATAAAGAAAAGTTTGGATGCAAAATGAATAGTTGTTCTGGAATGGCATTTTTTCTTCTGTTCAGTAATATTATGTTTGGGCTATGAAGTAAAGTGCTATCATGTACTATTGCCATAAAAGGAGAAGGTTGTGCAAGTGGATGAGAATGTGTTAGGGGGAGGGACAGAAGGCTGATGGCGATTAACAGAAATTGATAATACAATATTGATTCTCATTTCCTTTCTCATCCCTGAAATGCTGTAAGACAGACCACAAAAAAATCCCATAAGACAGCAAAACTTATGAACAGAAACTCTTTCATTGAATCCAAATGCAGCATATTAGAAGAATCTCAAGGGCAAATGTTTCCTTTGGAACATTAAATTGGTACAATACCAAGTGTATTTTTATGAACCCTTAAAACAATATGACTCATAGAAATTCTATTTATAGGATGTAAGTGAGGAGAGAGAAATCCTCTCCAAATTCAGCTTTATCTAAATTCCAAAATCATTCAACTGGAAGAGGGAGTAAACTTGTCTCTTAAAGAGAGAATATAGTACTTCAAAAATGAGACAGTGAGTTTTGTTTCATTTTGCTTTATTTTGTTTATCCAGAGTTAAAATAGACCTTGAGAAGTTCCCTCGATTTCAAACAGAAAGTACAGCAAACAGAAAGGGGGAAAAGCAAGGTGGGACGTGGGGCATGGCGTTCTGTAATGTATCCCCTGTTCAGCATTACTGAATTATTTATGTGCCAGTTGCTTGCCACATGTTTATCACATAGATTATGTATATACCTTTTAGACAATGAAGAAAAACAGATATAATTTCTTTTTCATCTCACTCTGGAGATGAAAGAAGATTGGTAATCATTAAAGACATGTAACTGTGTCCTAACACAGCTTAGGTAATGCTAAACCAAGGAAACCTGCTTGTCTGGTGCTGGTACTGACATCCGTGCTACTCTTATCTTAGTGTCTCTATTCGCTTAATCCTAACCAAAGCCACTGTCATTTTGCTTTATTATAGACACAGTACTCAGCACTGAGGTTAATTGTTTCCTCTAATTCAAACATAAAGGAAGGAAAGCTTTAAATTTAAGACAATGTAGCCTATGGGAATATTCCATTTACGAAGAAAAAGCCAAAACTTTTCTTTAAAAGTGTCTTTAAAAGCACAAGATTTTCACCATAGGCAGAGAAGAGAGGAAAAAACAAGTAGGCAATGTGAGAGATAAAGTGGAAAGAAACAGAGAGAGGCCTAGAATACTATAATACCCTACAGTATTAAAATTTTAATCTCTCACCAGAGCAGGCAATTCCTCTCTGTCGGACAGTGACATCCTAATGCAACCTCCCAATATCCTGCTGACTTAGAGTGACCCACAGAGTTTCCCTTGGTTATGCATAGTTTTCTAGAAATCTGGTTCCATCATGAGACATCACTACACTAAGTTTTTCTTGTCATCAAGCAAAGGCTAGGAAATTAGCCTTTTGTTTCCTTCTTTACAGGATTATGATCTGTCCCTTTGCCCTTCCTTAAAAACTATGGCTTCTAACACATATACTAGCTTCTAGTACATATTAACTCATCAATAAAATGTATTTTCTGAAGAGAGACAGATAATAACTATGAGTTTTGTTTTTGGTCAGGTAAAAGAAAAGCCTCAAATATGAAATTATTTTAACATTTATTCCAAAAGTTTCCAAAATTTTCTGTTTTTCATGTAGAAAATTGGAGACTGGGGATGCTAAAGATTAATAAGAAGTAGACATCAAACAATATTTAAAGAACTAGAGTGATAAAAGCTCTCCATTAATATTCAGAAAGCTCACTGGTTTTAAGTGAGTTTCCAATACAATCAGGACTGTGGAGCTAATACACAAGGGCCTGGGAGAAAGTGATTAAATAATACTGTATTTGCTCTAATGTACATACAAACATTTGGCAAAGGATATGTATGCTTTTCTGACATCAGAGTGTAATATTCCATAGACCTACCATACGGCTCCATTATGCAGAAGGATCCACCAGAGAACTCCCTGTTATGTAGCAAAGCTGAAATATCTGCCTCTTTTATGTAGGCAATATTCCATTTTCAAATGTTTTCCAATCTGGCTCAGAATAACCCCCTCTGTGAACCAAATGCGTTCGTTACCAAATATTCTTCATGGTTTCCCCCCAAGGACCGAGACAGCCTCCAGGTGTTAGTAATGACCCAATCACGCAAAAGCCAGCTTATTTATCTGCCTCCCCTCCAACAAATGTGGGTAGGCTCCCTTCTTAGTCTACTTTGCCTCAACAGCCTTCATACATCTGCTGATTACATATTTGTAAATCTCTCCTTTTATCTCTCCAACAGATGCATGCAGTGATGAGAAATGCCGAAGCACACATTAGAAGCAATGATGGTTATCGGCCTAGCAGAGGCTGATAGGCTTCCTCGGATCCCGCCATGGAACCAATGGAATGCCAAAAAAGGAGTGGCTGGGGAGCCCTTCCACAGTGTCAGGAGCGCTGGAAAAAGGCTGAAAGAGAATGATGAGAAAAAACCTGGAGAATGGCAAATGCTTCACTGAAGCAATCTGTTACATTCCTCCTTGCAGAGGGGTCGCTTGGCTGGAGATGAGAGAAGTAATAGGACTGAGAGGAAGTGAAGGAAATAGAAGCCGAGCAGAGCGGGACAGAAAGCAAAGATTTATAGCATGTATTGTAACTACTCTAATATTTTCGGTTTCTCCTGAACTTAATCCAACTTTCAGGTTACTGAAAATTTATCATTTCCCTTATATATTTGTGGAATACAGACAGAAAATGAGTAATAAAAATGGAAAGAGATGAGAGAGAGAGAGAGAAACAGAGAAAACCAGGAGTCTAATTCCTGTTTCTCCTGCCTTTGTCAGACCAAGTAAAACATTTAAAATCAACAGCAGATATTGGCTGATCCTCATCATTTTGAAAGTGGCTATTCAAACCTTTTAGAGAAGGACCTGGTCCTTGCACTAGTTATTGGCCAAGGTTTGACATATAAGAATAGCACTTCAGGAACAATGGCCTTTTGATGACCATCAGGTACCAGTGCTTCTAAATTGACCAATTTTTTGGTGTGTCAGGAGGTCAGAACACATACAATCACATAAGAAAAACACTTTAATGCAGTCATTATAAGGTAGGAGCAGAACAGAGTGGCTGAGGTGTTTATGGGTATAGCTGTAATTTCAGCCTAGGTTCATTCAGTCAAGAAGATTGTTTCCACTCTACTAGAAAACACTTCCAATAAGCTTGAATTACAACCTC
>PVJD01003536.1:0-37500 GCA_004026545.1 Mormoops blainvillei | reverse complement strand
TAGAGATGAGGACTGTTCTGGGCAGCAGGATGACTCATCAGAAACCACCACTGAGAGAAAAATCAGCTGGGTTATCAAAGTGTCATTATTTCCATCTTGGGTTCCTGTCTCAGTGTGTCTACCACTCTGGTTTCCACTGTGTCCAATGAGGCTCCTCTAACCCTTCCAGGCCACCTGCTAGTGAATTATTGCATCACTTTCATGGAAAGAAAGAGCGTCCAGAAGGATTAAGACTTAATTACATGCCCAAGGTAGTATCCAAAAACCTCTCCTTCATGATATGCCCTTCCATGTCCTGACCAATGCCAAGTTCTCCTGGTTTATCTTATGGTTCTCCGTGCATCCCCCTTTAAACTTCAGTAATGACAAACTGATTGCTGACCACTGAGTGGACTATGCCATTTAACAGCTTCTCAACTTTGCTCATGCAGTATCCTCTGTGGGATACCACCACCCCTTCATGTATCCCCAACCCCTTCCTCTTAGCCAAATCACTTCCACCCTACTCTCCCTGACTCTGCAATAAGAACTCATAAGCAGTTAATAAGTGATTTGCTGCACATGACTCCATCAGAGCCTCTGCCACACTGCCCTGAGACCACTTATTTGCTCCTCCTGTACTCAGACAACTCTCAGGAGCCCAGGATTCACTCTGTTACACCAGACTTTTTTAACTCCTAATCATGACCCCAGGATTAAGATACAGGGAGAAGAATGAAAAGTAGGAAAAAGTTAAAACAAGCCCAGCTACATCTGCTTGTGGATATGGAGAAAAGTAAACATAAAAAGTAGCTTTAAAAAATCTGTCCTGTAAGTGCACAGAAAAGTGATTTGAAAGTCACAGTTTTAAATCACACTGTCTAATGTTACTATGAAGTGCAAAAAATATGAATTTCTATAAAAGCATTGATGGTTTCTGATATTTAACACATATTTTAGTTAGAATGATTCTGTCACTGATATCAGTAGGGGGAAAAATCTCTTTCTTTTAATAAATGGTAGCTGGATATCCATTTGAACAGTGTGAACAACCAGTAACTTTTAAGAATATTCATTACCTGCCTTGTTAGACTTAGATACCATTCTATGCTGGGAGGCAAACTCCATGTCTTTTGTAAGTCCTTTTTAGCCTTCTGATTCTAGTTCTTTGATTTTCTGTTTATGATCATCTAGAGCAGAGGAACAGAGTTGATTTATTCACACTAAGCCCATTGATATAATTTTGAATAAGGCATAGAAGAGGGTCTTGAGTGACTCCTCACTCATCTAAAGGTCCATGACCCGTGAACTGCCCCAGGCTCTCTCTTCAATCTCTCTTTGGAGTATTCCCAACCTATGCAAGCTTCTTCTTAAGTTCTTCACTTTTTGGATGAAGATTTCTCTTTCACTATTATGGAATGAATCTTTCCCAAACATGTGTCTACTTCTCTAATTAATAGTTATCACTAATAAATAAACAAACAAAGTAGTAAGGACAGAGCTCATCAAGGAGATCTTAACATACATTGAACATCTGTGATCTCAGTGTGTAAAGTACATAGCCCCCAGATAATACTATCATCTGAACTGAGTTAGCGCACATTTTTCTGAGCTCATCTGTACTTATCAAAGGCTCCATTCAATAATGCAATGCAAAGGAAAGCCTTTTCTGTGTCTTGCAGTGGCCATTTCACGTCTTCCATTCTAAACTCCAGACTTCCAACTATCCGCATGTATATATTTTTTTTATTCCTTAAAAAAAAAAAATAGCAGTTCCTCTATGTTGTAGTAATTTCCCTAGGAAGCCTGTTTCTTGCCGTTGAGAAGGGAGCCCTTTTCCCCTCATCTGGGGTGCGCGTTGCCTTTAGAGCCTGTGGTTAAGCAACAGGCAAGGTAAAGTGAGTCGCTAGTGGAGGTGGTATTGCAGCTACCAAATCTGCCCAGAAAAGGAATGCCATGGAGTGGTCTTTTTAATAATTACCTATTAGCTGACCTGTAAACCCAAATGGCTGTATACCTTCTGCACTCAAGTAGCCAAGTTTGTTTTAGTAAATTCTGTAGAGAAATAAGGCCACTTAATAGTTTCTTTAGAAATAACACCCACAAATGGAAATGAAATACCACTATTCATGAAAAAAAAATCCTTTTACAGGATAACTTTCCATTAAAGAAGACTCTTTTGTTGTATAGTTTGTTTTTGAAAACATAATTTGAGATTGTATAATGAAATTTTGATTAAAAGTGTGAATAAGTTTTCTGCAAGAAATTACAAATCCTATATGCAGTCTATTTCAATAGCAATTATATATCACAATCAAAATATGTTATGTGATTCTTATTTACAGATAATAGGTGAGACAACTGTATTAACAAAACTTCTAAATGTATTAACTTTGTCATAAAGAAATGCTAATTGAAACAAATAAATGTATATTCTTTTGATGTTATCATTCTATTTCAAAAATAAAAGGGAAAATAAGTCAAGAAAGTTTAAAAGTATTTATTAAATATCTATTGTGAATCTGGCACTGGAGTAACATGTATAAAAACAGCTCAAAAAATAGTAAAGAATTATCTAAAGGAAGACATTGACATCTGGAAAGTCACCTCTACTACCATCATTAATGCTGGTGAAAAATAGCAATGTATGTGAGTTATGACAATATCGATGTTCTAGCAAACCAACCACCAAATTTCACTGCTTAACCTGGCAGAATTTAATTCATGACTCACTGACAGTAATTCCACCGCCCCTGGTTAAGCATTCAGCTTTCTGCATTTTAATTTACAAACAAAGACTTTTTTATATTGTGCCTCTGCCTTCTTCTGGGGTCTTAAAAGGGTCTTTTTTTTTTTTTTAATCCCCATAATGGAGAAAGAGAAGTAGGTCAAGTGTGAGAGACATTTAAGGGGGAGGTTGTCTTTTACTTTGCTAATGTTTCTTTTGTTGTGCAAAAATGTTTTAGTTTGATGTAGTTCCATTTGTTTATTTTTTTCTTTTATTTCCCTTGCCTGGGGAGATATATTTAATAAAATATTGCTACGAGCTATGTCTGAGATTTTGATGTCTATGTTGTGTTCTACGGTTTTTATGGTTTTGGTTCTGACATTAAAGTCTTTGAACTATTTCGAATTTACTCTTGTGTGTGGTATAAGAAGATGGTCTAGTTTCAATTTTCTACACATATCTGTCCAATTTTCCCAGTACCATTTATTGAAAAAACTGCCTTTAGCCCATGTATGTGCTTGCTTCCTTTGTCAAATGTTAATTGACTATATGGTGTGGGCATATTTCTGGGCTCTCTATTCTGTTCCATTGATCTGTGTCTGTTTTTATGCCAGTATCATGCTGTTTTGATTACTATCACTTTGTAGTATAATTTGATATTAGGTAGCATGAGTCCTCCAAGTTCATTCTTCTTTCTCAGGATTGCTGTTGCTATGTGGGTCCTTTCTTGGTTCCATATAAATTTTTGAAATATTTGTTCTAGTTCTGTGAAATATGTCATTGGAATCTGGATGGGAATTGTATTGAATCTATAGATTGTTATGGGTAGGATGGACATTTTAATGATGTTAATTCTTCCCATTCATGGACACTGTATGTGCTTCCAGTTTTTTTGTACCTTCTTCTGTTTCTTTCTTCAGCATTTTATAATTTACCAAGTATGGGTCTTTTGCATCTTTGGTTAGGTTTATTCCCAGGTATTTTATTCTTTTTGTAGCAATTGTAATTGGGATTGTTTTCTTAATTTCCCTTTCTGTTAGTTCATTATTGGCATATAAAAGTGCAACTGATTTCTGGATATCAAAGTAGCATCCCACTACTTTGTTGAAATCATTTATCATTTCTAGTAGCTTCTTGGTGGAATCTTTGGGGTTCTTCATGTATGATATCATATCATTTGCAAATAATGGTTGTTTTATTTCTTTCTTTCCAGTTTGGATACTTTTTTCCTTCTTCTTCTCTGATTACTGTGGCTAGGACTTCCAGTACTATGTTGAATAAGACAAGTGAAAGAGGACATCCGTGTCTTCTTTCTGATTTTAAGAGGAACGTTTGTAGTTTTTGCCCATTGAGCATGATGTTGCCAGTGCATTTGTCATATATGGACTTTAATGTGTTTAGTTTTGTTCCCTCTGATCCCACTTTGTTGAGGGCTTTTATGATAAATGGGTGCTGTAGTTTATCAAATTCTTTTCTGCATCTATTGATATGATCATGTGGTTTTTATCCTTCATTTTGTTTATGTACTGAATCACATTTTTGATATGCAAATGTTGTACCAACCTTGCATTCCCAGAATAAATCCCACTTGATCATTGTGTGTGATTTTTTTGATGCATTGCTGTACTCAGTTTGTTAATATTTTGTTGAGGATTTTAGTGTCCATGTTTATTAGGGATATTGGCCTATAACTTTCTTTCTTTTTAATGTCCTTATCTGTTTTTGCAATTAGGATAATATTGGCCTCATGAAGTGAATTTGGGATCCTTTCCTCCTTTTGAATTTTATGAAATGGTTTGAGAAGGAGAGGTGTTAGATCTTCTGGGAAAGTTTGGTAAAATCACCTGTGGAGCCATCCAGTTCAGGGTTTTTGTTTTCGGGGAGTTTCTTGATTACTGCTTTAATTTCACTAACTGTAATCTGTCTGTTCAGGTTGTCTAATTCTTCCTGATTGAGTTTTGGAAGATTGTATATTTCCAGGAATGTATCCATTTCATCCAGGTTGTCTAGTTTGTTGGCATACATTTGTTCATAATATTTTCTTAACAATCCTTTGTATTCCTTCGGTATAAGTTGCTATTTCTCCTCTTTCAATTCTGATTTTATTTATTTGGGCCCTCTCTCTTTTTTTCTTGATGAGTCACATTAAAGACTTGTCAATTTTGTTTATCTTTTCAAAGAATCAGCTCTTGGATTCATTGACATTTTGTGTGATTTTTTAGGCCCTATTTCATTTATTTCTGCTCTGATCTTTATTATTTCCTTCATTCTGCTCACTTTGAGCTTTGTTTGTTGTTCTTTTTCAAGTTCCTTTAAGTATAAAGTTAGATTATTTGAGCTTTTTCTTGTTTTTTTGAGATAAACCAATAATCCTACAAACTACAAATTTCCCCCTTAGGCCTGCTTTCCCAAGTCCCACAGATTGGATCGTTGTGTCCTCATTTTCATTTGTTTCCAGGTACCTTTTATTTTCTTCCTTGATCTCATTGTTGACCCATTCATTGTTAAATAACATGTTTTTTAGTTTCCATGTCTTTGAGTGTCTTTCGGTGTTCTTCCTGTGATTGATTTCTACTTTCATAGCTTTTCTGATCTACTTTTGTGATCAGAAAAGATGCCTGATATGATTTCAATCTTCTTAAATTTATTAAGACTTGTTTTGTGTCCTAACATATGGTCTATCTTAGAAAATGTTCTATGTGCACTCAAAAAATATGTCTATTCTGCTGCTTTGGGGTGAAATGCTCTGAAGATATCAATTAAATCCATTTGATCTAGTGTGTTGTTTAAGGCAGCTATCTCCTTGTTGATTTTCTGTCGGGAAGATCAATCCATTGAAGTCAGTGGGGTGTTAAAATCCCTGACTATGACTGTGTTTCTGTCAATCTCTCGCATTACATCATCAAGATTTGCTTCACCTATTTAGGTGCTCCTGGGTTGCGTGCATAAATGTTAAACAGTGTTATATTCTCTTGCTGGATTATTCTCTTTATCATTTTGCAGTGTCCTTCGTCTCTTACTATAGCCTTGGTTTTAAAGTCTGTTTTGTTGGATATAAACACTACTACCCCAGCTTTTTTTCCCCCTTTCTATTTGCATGAAATATCTTTTTCTATCCCTTTATTTATAGTTGGTGTATATCTTTTGATCTGAGATGTATCTCTGAGAGGCAGCATATATATGGGTCTTGTTTTCTTATCCATTCAGCTTCCCTATGTCTTTTGGCTGGAATATTTAAAGCATTTACATTTAAGGAGATTGCAGATTGGTACTTATTTGGTGTCATTTAGTACCATTTTATTGTTAGACTCTTTTCCTGTTTTGTTTTTTTTTTCCTTTCTCTTCTTCTTAAAGCAAGCCCTTTAACAAACTCCTTTAAAGGTATTAACAAACTCCTTTAGTTTTTTCTTGTCTGGGAAGCTCTTTATTTCTTCTTTGATTTTAGATGATAGCCTTGCTGGGGAAAGTAGGCTTGGTTGTAGGTCCTTGCTTCTCATCACTTTGAATATTTCATGCCACTCTCTTCTGGCCTGAAATGTTTCTGTTGAGACATCAGATCGCAGTCTAATTGGTGCTCCATTGTATGTAACTCCCTGCTTTTCTCTTGTGGCTTCAGGATTCTCTTCTTGTCTTTAAGCTTTGTCATTGTAGTTATGATGTGTCTCAGTGTAGGCCTCTTTGGGTCCAATTTATTTGGGGTTCTCTGAGCTTCCCAGACTTGTATTTCTTTTTCCTTCACCAAAGAGGGGAAATTTTCAGTCATTATTTCTTCAAATAGGTTCCCAATCTCTTGCTCACTCACTCTCTTTTGGTATTCCCATGATGCAAATGTTGTTGTGCTTCTTATTGTTCAAAATGTTTCTTAAGCTCTCCTCATTTTTTAAAATTCTTTCTTCTTTTTGCTGCTCTCCCTGGGCAATTTTTCTACTTTGTCTTCCAAATCACTGATCCAATCTCTGCTTCTTTATTCTTTCCAGTGTATTATTTATTTCAGATATTGCATTCTTTATTTCTGATTGGTCCTTTTTATGATTTCTATGTCTTTTTTCATGCTGTTGAGTATCCTTATAATCATTACTCTAAACTCTACCTGATAAATTGCTTGCCTCCTTTTCTTCAAGCTCTTCTTCTGGAGAATTCTCTTGTTCTTTCATTTGGGGTCTGATTCTTTGTCTTCCCATTTTGGCTGCTTCTTTGTATTTGTTTCTATGCATTAGGTAGATCTGCAAAGATTCTGGCATAGGCTTTTGTCAGATGCTGCATGTGACTAACTCTTGTAAATCTGTTTTGAGTTATCAGCAATCCACAGCATGTGATATCCTCTGCTGGGCCTCTTTGTGTGCAGAGAGAATGAAGCTGTGCACCAAGGACAGCTTTTATCAGCACTGGATCCTGGGGAGGATCAGCTGAAGTCTCATGGAGTTCCCAGACATTCCCCCTTAGTTATTAAACTAATCAGTTTTGTAGCCTCAAGCTTTAATCAGCAGTAAGTTTAAGCTCCACGTGGTGGGGCAGAGTAAGTCCAGTGGGCGGGACTATTGTTTCCCCTCAGGCTGATGTCATTTGGAAAGGAGTGCTCTACCTGCAAAAGATGGCTTCAGCAGTATGGGGAATGACTCAGCCTAGGGGTCTTAGCCGCTGTTCCTTCACTTTTTTCCCCAGAGCCACCAACCCCAGACTCTCCTCAAAGTGTCTCTAGCCTATTCTACCCTCTCACTGCCAGAGCCCAGGGTAAGTGGTTACAAATGGAATTTTGTGTGCTGGCCCTTCAAGAAGCATCTCTAGCCATCTTCCCCTGAAAGACAGAAACCTGTTACTTTTCACAGCTGGATGTTATCCAAGTTCCATTTTTGGCTCTGGTGATGTAGGCTGGGGAGCCTACCTTGGAGTTTAGACCCCCCATTTCTCAGGGGGAAACCCTTGGCTGCTGAGATATCCCTCTGGCGCTTTAGCTGCCAACCATGGGAGCCCAGCCAGCCCTCTTGTGCCTCCTCCACACTCCCTAACAGTCTTGTTATGGTTTACTGGTTTCTTCTGTCTGTCCGTATCCATGGTTATAAGGCTTCTCTCCAGCTAGTGTTCAGTTGGTTATTCAGGATGATTTCTCTACAGTTTAGTTGTAACTCAAGATAGGCCCTAGGAGGAAGATAGTGTAGCTTCTGCTTACTCCTCTGCCATCTCAGATCTTCTTATCTGTATATTCTTACCAGCTTTTAGAACAGCCAGGTTGTGTCTAACCCTGGTAAGCAAATGCTTGGATTCTGTTTTTCTCCACAGGTATCTCATTAATGTCAGATTTCCCATTGAAATTCTCTAATAAAGTCAAGAAAAGGCATTAATCTGAAGTTTGTCCAGCATTTTCCTATTGCAATGTTCTTTCCAGGTCTCTCCATCTCCAAGCTAAAATAGAAATGGGCCTGGCTATAGAATTCCTCCGTAACAACTTTTCTTCTTTAGAAATGTTGCTCTACTATCTTCTTCCTTGCATTGCTTCTAAAGAAAAACCTGCTGCTATCCTTATTTTTTGTTCCTCTGGAGAAAACATAGCACTTCATCTGGTTGGTTTTAAGATTTTCATTTTATCACTTATTTTGAGAAAATTGATTATTTTGTTCATTAGTGTAGTTTTCTACTTGGGGTTCATTGAGCATCTTTCAGCTGTGGGTTTATAGTTTTCACCAAATTTGTAAATTTTTACAAATATTTCTCACATGTTTTCTGTTCTCCTCTCCTTTAAGACTCTAATTACACTTACATTTGGTTTTCCTGAAGTTGTGTTTTTGATAATCTGGTTTTGTTGTTTTCTTTGAATCTTTTCCTTTCTATTTTCATTTTGGATAGCTTTATTACTAGATCTTAAATGTCACTAATCATTTCTTCTGCAATATCTAATCTACCATTAACCCTATCCAGTATATTATACTTTTTTAAATTTCAGACATTATAGTTTGCATCTCCAAAAGTTTGATTTTTGTCTTTTTTTTATATCTTCCATGTCTCTATGTAACATTTTTAGTCTTTCCTCTATCTTTTTCCATACATGGAATATAATTATAAAAATTGTTTTAATGTCCTTGTCTGCCAGTTCTAACATCTGTTTCAGTGCTGGGTTGATATCAATTAATTTTCCTCCTCATTATTGATTTTATTTTCCTGCCTGGTAATTTGTTGATGGCATGCCAAAAATTGTGAATCATACCTTGTTTGGTGCTGGATATTTTTATATTCCTGTAAAATTCTTGAGCTTTGTTCCAGGATTTAGTTTAGTAACTTGGAAACAGTTTGATCTGTTGGGTCTTGCTTTTAAAATTTGTTAGGCTGAAACAAAAGCGATTTATATGTAATATTTTCCCTCTCTTGACCCTCCTGTGTATTTACCCAAGTCTTTGTGAATTACATGATTCTTTAGTCCAACTGGCAAATAAGCAATATTTTTTGCCTGGTGTGAGCTCTCAGTACTGTTTACAATGTTATCAGGTAGTTTTTCCTTGTTATCCAGTATTTACTCACATACTTGTTGGGCAGTACTTTGCCAGTTTACTCAAGGAGGATTGCCTGAAGAAACTTAGAGGCATTTTTTGTGTGTGTGTTCATTTATTGGTTGATCTTTGTGCACCTCAGTTTTCCTAGATTCTCAGCTCCTTTCCCCCCAGCTCAAGAAGTCTGCTAGGCACTCCATGGTTCTCCTTCCCTGCCCTGCAGCCTGGAAATTCTCTTACAGCAATAAACTTGGGTAGTTGCAGGGCTCACCTTATGTGTTTCCTGACACGTATCTCTGGCCTTCATTCTCTGATGCTCAGTTTCTGGAAGAGATGTTTAGTATATTTTATCCACTTTTTCAATTATTTCAAGGAGGATAAATATAATGTCCTGTTAATTCATCTTGATTTATGTTGCTTTATTAAAAGCAGCAGTCTTAAAACATATTTGAGTGCACAAGGTATGTAGATACTTCAGGATACAAAGTTTCCTCTTTAGAAATACCCACAGAATAAAGTACTTATGATGAAAAGGTAACGTGGTATGAGATAATTGATTTTTTTTCCCCCTGCTGTCCAGTGTCTATGACATTACATCAAAATTCCTTTGAAGAATCAATCCTTCTGACTAATCCATGTGGTTTATTTGGGGCTCCATTCCTAGTTTAGATAACTGAAAGATAGTATTTCAGTGCATTTTTACATTTTTCTAGTTATACATGAAGTTAAATCTTCATATGCTTAAGAACAATTTATATTTACTTTTCAATAAAATGTCAATTCATATCTTGGGTCCATTTTTTCTGCCCTTTGGGCCTTTTGTCCATCTTCTAAGAATTTCTATAACTTTCTATGTAGATGAGAGATTGACCCATTTGTTTCACATACTGATTGCATTGATCATTTGTCCATTGAGTTTTAGCCTGTTTAAGATCTTTATTGACCCAGCAAGTGATCTTTTTACATAAACATTTTTTTGGACTTCTACATTTTTAATCATGGTTAGGCCTTCTCTAATGCTATTAAGGATTTTTCCAATGTCTCCTTTTAGTCTTTTTATTATTTTATTTATATGACCTTTCACAAATCAGTTTCTAACATTTATTAACAATCTCCTGCCCTGGCTGGTGCGGCTCAGTGGACTGAGTGCCGGCCTGCGAACCAAAAGGTCACTGGTTTGATCCCCAGTTAGGGCACATGCCTGGGTTGTGGGTCAAGTCCCCAGTAGGGGGTACGCAAGGGGCAACCACACATTAATGTTTCCTTCTCTCCTTCCCTTCTTCTCTCTAAAAATAAATAAATAAAATCTTTTTTTTAATCTTAAAAAATAAAACAATCTTCAAATATTCTAGTGACCTGGTTTTTTTTTTTTTCTGAGTTCTCTAAGCATTAACTGACCCAAATCATTTATTAGAATTACTTGCTTTCTTAAAATTTTTATATTATAGTGTTTCATGTATCTTATGGTCCCTAACTCAACTATAAACTCAGTGATAATACCTAATACAAATTCCCTTTCTGTGTCCAGAAAGTCCTAGTTCAACACTGAGAACAGAACACAGCCTACTAAAGTCTAGATGTTGACACCAAAGTATAAAAAAGGTATTATGCTCTCCATCTTATCATTTCCTCAGCATGTTTTATTAAGTGGTATGCTTCTAATGCTCAATATTAAATGATTTTGAATATACATACTAATTAAACTAAAGATGCACCTTCTTTGTGCTATAAAAATAATTTGAAAAATTTTATAACATATACACGATACATGTGATATGTATGAAATTATAAATATACATATTTTATAATAGCAGTACTTTTCCCATAATTCAATGGTTTTATATGGTTTAATTTCAACTTTACAATGACTTTCACAGTGAATTTTTCTATTATTATATTGTGGTCTCTTCAAGTCATGAAAATCATCTCATTTGATAACTACGGTTTAAAACTTATTTACCTCAGATTTCCTAAACTCTTGATATTCTAAATATTGTATATCTCGAACAAGTTACATAACAGTCCTGAACTTATTTTCCTACTTGTTAATGCTAATAATAAGACCTTTGCTCAAAACTCCAGAATTTTTTTTAAGAAGTCTAAAACCACAACTATGATGCCCAGTGCAGAGCCTGGTATACAGTCACCGCTTAGAAAATAGCATATCAGCATTATTCATTATCTGTGTTCTGAGGTGTCTCTTTTAGCTTTTTTTAAAGACATCTTTTATTTATACAGTTTCTTTTTTTCTATCTTTTCTTCCTTCTTTTCATACTTCTCTTGTTTCCTCCTTTAAATATTCTCACTGGCACCAATCTTCCCTGAACTTTGCTCTACTACTCTGAACATACCTGGCATCAGATGTGTTGAAATATTTGGAAATATGATGTACTTTCATTAAATATCTAGTTTTAATTTTTTTTTTAATATTAGGTAAGCATTACCTACACGAGGCACAACAAATTTAGGTACCTGGCATTATCATTTGCACCTCTGAAACTACCATCTTGAATAACAAATTTCTTTTTTGAATGTTTGCTACCTGCCAAGCAATATTCAGAAAATTGTATGAGTGTTATCTCATGGAATCTTTGAAAACACATTAAGGTAGATTTTATGACCTATTTACAATAAGTAAACTAAGCATTAACACTATTAAATAACTTAACCGAAGGTTGCACTGCTGGTAAGTGTCAGGCACAAAATTGGAACCCAAATATGCATGACTCAAGAATCCATGCATTTTGCCCATAAAACCAATTCTTTCCTTTAAGAAAAAGAAGTACATTTACCATATTACTTAAAATAAAAGCCTAGTGAGAATGACAATACCCAAGAATTGACTTTGAACATTAAAAATGCCTAAGAATTAGCCCATCAAATGGCTTCTGAACCACAGGCAGATGTCACAGGGCAAATTAAAAAACAAACACTCCAGTGAAGCAAATTTCCAGGGTGGGATTGAAAATGCTCATTGGATTCACTATAATATTTTACTAAGGATACAGTATATTTTCCCTTATAATTTGCAGTGGACAAAACATCAGCTTTACTTTCATATATTTTTCAGTTCAGGATGGTGGGCTATTACATCCTCTCAACCGATCAGCCTTCACTATCTTTTGGATTCCTTTTATAATATGAACAAAATAAATTTCTATTGTCTGTTGTTTGTTCTAAACTCCTGTCTGTATTTTTTAACTCTGTTTTTAAACTAGTAATTTTCACTACATCATGAAATCTTCTAAATTACTTTTTAGAGTGCTGGCTATTAATATTTTAGGTAGCTTTGGTGTTTTACTTTATAGTCTTCAATTTTATTTTACATTTCACAGGTTCCTAGTTGCAAATAATCCTACAGGCAATTTTCTCACGCTGCAACTATTCCTTGAAAGATATGCTAATGTAGCACAACACTTGCAATACTGGGGGTTAAGTTAATCACCCAAAATGAGTTGTATTACTGTCAGTGGTGTATAAAGACATCCCATAGTGAATTACAAGGAAAGCTAGCTTTAAAGCTGCATTTCAAAAAATACCCAAAGCTGGAGATGAACAAAAATAAGCATTTATTTTAAAGTCCATTGAGCTAAAGAATCAAACATTTGTTATTTCTGATGTCAAAGTTACCCACTATAAATAAAGGGATTCATGTCCTTTTCAAAATTTAATTACCAGGAAAACCTTTACAGATCGCACACTGTCTCTGGGCAAGAAAAACACTACACAGCAGTTTGCATGTCCATATCTGTTTGAAGAGAAAAGAAAAAAAATCATTATTTTGTTTTCTGTTTTGTTGAAACACAGACTAGTTCTAAAAACCTAGAGACCGCATTGTCATCCTCTGCTCCCTCAGTGAAAGTGACACTCGTGGGCGCATCGCAATCTAAACATGATTTTGCCAGGTATCAGGGAGCCATGCATTGCACATGTGTTCATTTATTTCTTTCCACTGTACAGCTTCTGCTGGTTCTTCAGTGTGGATTAAATAGGAGATTTAAGGACCTGCCAATTATCCAAGTCACTTGTAAGACTATTTTGTATCAACCTCGTAACTGAAGGCACGCCCAACCACTTTAATGTCTGGCCTCCAGTATTACTTTGTTCTTGGGAGAGATTAACAATGCCTTGCTCTCACTCCCAGATGCGGAGTCACACTGTAGCCCCATTTTCTATATTCTCTCATACACGCAAAGCTAAGAACAGCCATCACTGCCAGCCCCACATCTGACTGGAGGCATCACAGGCATTGCTACAGTGCTTTTCCATACAGGCGGCAGATCAAGGACTTCCGGGAAGCCTTAATCCTTTCTGTCAGAAGGGTGCTTTTCAGTAGACTGGCGGCTTGGAGGCAAACTGAGGTAGACTTCCGAGCTGCATTTTAAAACAGCAGCAAATCTGCACTTACAATTAACTAGATTTCTCATTTCTGTCTGGCAAAAAAATAGTGAAATAAGATTTAGTTACAATGTTGTGATATGCATTTTTATGAGAGAAGAAATATATTGTGAAAAGAGCTTTACCTCACTTGAAAAGATCAAGAAAGCGGGGAAGGAATAAAGGTTTAGCAGAAGCATAGTATTTATTTGCCATGCATATTTGATATGAGTTCATTAAATACGCAATAGAAGTGCCAACATAAAGTGCTGTATAGATCAAGCCGTGAAAACAAATGGCTCTGGTATTAACACTGGAGTATACTAAGCTGTGGTTAAATGTAAGCCGTATTTACTATACAGTTAAGAAATATTTTATTGACTATTGTTAAATAACCATCTACTTAGCCTAATTGAATTTGCCCTTTATAAGGATTGATGGATTGAATGCTAAGGCAGTGTGGTTGGCACTTTTATATACCATCTCTTTGCCATTACATGGATTTTTCTCTTCTTATCCATTGACATTCAATAATTAGCAATTATCACCAGTCCGTGCCTAATCTGAGAGCATTTTCTCAGTCTCACTGGACCATTTCCAAAGCTACATCCAGTGAGGAAACAAAGTATAGAAGCATCTCTTTAAGGCACACTTGCTGTAGAACTGGAGTGTGTCTGACTGCACCACAGCATGAAAATCCACTCACTGGCACAAGGAAGCATTTCATAAAACAGGGTAGACTCATTTGAGTCTCTTCTGGGACTTGAGTTTAAACATAGATATTTTGGATTAAAATGCTGATACCTCGGGCAGAAGTAGAAGGCTGGGTATCTTCCTGGCACACTGCCTTCCTGACGATCATTAACATAATGCAGAAGTACAAAGATAAGAGACTACTATTCTCCTCATGTCTCATGAAATATGCAGGAAAGCTAAACCTGTGTAATTAATACTGACCCTTTCTTTACTGGTAGCTCACATAGTAATTTTTAAGGAAGGCTATCACAAGAACGAATGCATAGTTAAAATGTTTAAAACCTGGGCTTTCAACTTACAAATGATTTCTGCCACTACTTTAAACTTAATCCTTAAGGGTAGAAGAAATAAAAGTCAGAAGTACAGATATGTATACACTGGCATATACATAAAGATGCATAAACATGTTATAAACAATGAAAACATTGGGATTTATTCAAACTCATTTCTAAGATGTTTAAACCATGTACTCAAGTGCCATTTCCCTGATTAAAGTTAAAGTAAAATACATTTATTAAATATAGTTAATTTTAATGCTGATTTTTTAGTTGATTGTTATTTTGTGATTTCTGAAGCACATATTAATGGAGCTGTTGACATGAATTCAGAGGTATTGGTTTTCAAATTATTTTAACTTAATGGCAGTGTATATCTTTCCTTTGTTTCCCTCCACTCAGTCTTTTAGATAAAAGGGTTTGAATGGATAAATATTTTTTTAAGGTTCAGGATTCAAAAAAAAATGGGTTTAAACTCTAAAATTAACTTATTTGTATTGTTGGAAGTGTGGATTTAAATTATATGATTACAAGTATCTGTCATTCTTCTTTAGTTATTTTCTGCAAATTTCCCACTTCCACCTAGACTAATTCCAGGTAATGAGTTTTGTGTCATAGCTGGACTCTGAGAAATGTGAATATGAAAATAGTAATATTCTCTCTCTAGAGCAAGAAACAGGATTTTCATGTGAAAAACTAAGCAACATATACCATTCCCCAGTGGTTTCAACCAAACAATTTATTACTTTGTACAACTTTCTCTTTGGATAAATGCGTTCAAAAAACACTTCATTTAGCATAATGTTCTCCAGGTCCATCCATACTGTTGCAAAGGGTAAAACTTTCTTCTTTTTTACAGCCAAGTATTCCATTGTGTAAATGTCCCACAGTTGTTTTATCCACTCATCTGTTAATGGACACTTGGGTTGCTTCCATATCTTGAAGATTGTAAATAATGCTGCAATGAGCATAGGGGTGCTTATGTTCTTTTGAATTAGTGTTTTAGGTTCCTTCAGATATATTCCTGGAAGTAGGATCGCTGGATTGAAAGGCAGCTCCCTTTTTAACTTTTTGAGATATCTCCATACTGCTTTCTACAGTGGCTGCACTGATCTATGTTCCCACCAACAGTGCAGAAGTCTTCATTTTTCTCTACATCCTCACCAGCGCTTGTTGTCAATTTATTGATGAATGCCATTCTGACAGTTGTGAGATGGTATCTCATTGTGGTTTTAATTTGTATTTCTCTGATGATTAGTGACATTGAGCATCTTTTCATATGTCTATTGAGTATCTATATCATTGTTGAAGAAGTGTCTATTCATGTCTTTTGTCCATTTTTTAATTGTGTTGTTTGTTTTTTGATGTGGAGTTTTAAGTTCTTTATAAATTTTGGATATTAACACATTATCAGATGTATTGGTGAATATTTTCCCCCATTCTCTGGGTTCACTATGTCTTCTTTTGTGATGCAAAAACTTTTTAGTTTGATGTAGTCTCACTTGTTTACTTTTTGTTTGTTTGTTTATCTTGCCTGATATCCAATAAAATATTGCTATGAGCTGTGTCTGAGATTTTGCTGCCTATATTTTCTTCTAGGGTTTTATAGTTTGGGGTCTAACATTTAAGTCGTGAACCCATCTTCAATTTATTCTTGTATGTGGTGTAAGACGGTGATCTAGTTTCCTTTTTCTGCACATATCTGTCTAATTTTCCCTACACTATTTATTAAATAAACTATCTTTAGCCCATTGTATGTGCTTGCTTCCTCTGTTGAATATTAATTGACTATAAAGGAGTGGGTTTATTTCTGGGCTCTCTGTTCTGTTCCATTGACCTGTGTGTCTGTTTTTATACCAGTACCATGCTGTTTCGATTACTGTGGACTTAACAGTACGGTTTGATATTAGGTAGCATGATTCCTCCAACTTTGTTCTTTTTTCTCAGGATTGCTGCTGCTATGCTGGGCCTTTTTTGGTTCCATATAAATTTTTGAAATGTTTTTGTTCTAGTTCTGCGAAATACATTGTTGAAATATTGATAGGAATTGCATTGAATCTATAGATTTCTTTGGGTAGTACGAGCATTTTAATGATGTTAATTCTTCCTATCCATGAACATGGAACATGCTTCCGCTTATTTATATCTTCTATTTATTTCTTCAGTGTCTTAACATTCTCTGAATACAGGTCTTTTACATCCTTGCTTAGATTTATTCCTAGGTATTTTATGTTTTTGAAGTGATCGTAAATGGTATTTTTTTTTAATTTCACTTTCTGTTAGTTTGTTATTAGAATATAAAAGTGCACTGATTTCTGGGTATTAATTTTGTATCTTGCTACTTTGCTGAATTCATTTATCAGTCCTAGGAGTTTGTTGGTGGAATCTTTATGATTCTGTATGTACAGTAGCATGTCATCTGCAAATAAAGACAGTTTTACTTCTTCCTTTCCAATTTGGATTCCTTTTTTTTCTTTTTCTTGTCTACCATATGATTTTACTCATATGTGGAATCTAATGAACAAGATAAACTAACAAGCAAAATAGAGATGGACTCATAGCAGGATGACAGTGGAAGGTGTGGAAGGGTGTAGTGGGATTGAGCAAAAAGGAAAAGGGACTCATAGACATGGACAACAGGGTGGTGATTGCAAGAGAGAGAGGTTATAAGAGGGCTAAATGATAATGAAGAAATACAATAACAATTA
This sequence comes from Mormoops blainvillei, assembly GCA_004026545.1. Classification (NCBI taxonomy): domain Eukaryota; kingdom Metazoa; phylum Chordata; class Mammalia; order Chiroptera; family Mormoopidae; genus Mormoops; species Mormoops blainvillei. Next base: position 20,198 of record PVJD01003536.1, on the reverse strand, counting down.
GTAAATTAAAAAAAACTTCATTCGCAACTTTTAATTATTTTCAGGATCATCCACCACTTAAAAATCTTAACTAACGTGTGATACCAATAACCAGCTAAATTGTTCCTAATTAATGAGTTTCTGGTAAAATTTAGGTTTTTGTTTATACTTTAGTTGATGCAAAAATGAATATAGAAGTTTATTTCATTAATGAAAAATTGGTCATGTTATAGAATTCTCAAAAGCATTGTTGTATATGTTAATAATATCAAGAGTAGTGGGTGCCAAGGAACTATAAAAGGTCATTACCACCATCTTCTCAATTGCACCCCTTTCTCCTGCTTTTCCCAACATGTAGCTCCTTTTCTGGGGGCTGCTTTTCCCTTTTAACAGCGTCACCATTAATTCAATCAACCAGGCTACAGAAACTTAAGTTAACTTTGACATTTCTTTCCATAACTCCTTTTTGTTGTCTACAGTGTCTCTCCCCTTCAATCCATTCTCTCCTGTTGCCGTAATTATTGTTCTTAAACAAGGTTCAACCAGAGCTGTAAGAAACTGTGGTACAGAGGGAAAGGAGGGAATATGAGGGTGATAATATTATTGATTACCTTATTATTTATGTCATTGACATTGAACCATTTTTTCTATTTAAAATAATAATTGTTTTAGGAATCAAAGTTTGGACTTTGCATGTAACACAATCAGGTGTTCTTTTACAAATCACTTGACCTAACGAGTTTTTCCCATCTATAGCATTCTCATAAATAGGAATCCTTCTTTACCAAAACTCAAATTCATATAATTTCTTATCAACCAAGACTCTTAAATGAATAGACTATATTAATTTTTCTGTACTGTTTTATATAGCCAACCCATTAGAATTTAACTTCCATTTCTATACCACAACTAAAACTACTCATCTGCAAATTCTAATTCCAGACTAAATAGACATGTCTCAACATACATATTAGTGAAACTATTTGTAGGATTTAGCTCTACTGGCTTCTTTATGAGTGCTCAAATGTTCTAGTCCCTGTCCTAGTCCTCCATATAAATTGACAGTTTCTTCTTTATATCTTTCAGGGGCTTCTATTTTATTTAAATCCAGATTTTCCCTCGGGGTTCCATTCTTGACAATTATTTCTCTTTACCTCTAAGTTTCAAATTTGCATATTCACCTGACTGTTGTATGTACAGGATGTTGACTGTCTCACAGTCCTTTTTAAATCAGCATATCCTAACCAGGACTCATTATCTCCAAAAAGTTTCACTGTCCTCTTAGACAGTAACATACAAGCTTCTTTGACCTCCATAGCAGAAATCTGCCCTTCTAACTTCTTCCTCTTTGTCACTTACCATGTAGTTAATCATCTGATACTTAGAATTTTCTCTTGATTATGTCTTGTTTAAACTACCTGCTTTCTATTTTTATTTTCCTGGATAAAGGTCAGGTCCTCTTTTTCTGATCTGGAGCAACAGTCTTCTACTTCTCCTCACTTTGTTCTTTCCTTTTACATAATGAATCTTCCCCACATCCAATAAAGTGGTGCATATAAAATCAAGATTCCTCTACTTAATATTTATCAGTGGTTCCTAGTGCCCCAGGCTTCTTAGTATGATGTGCAAGGCTCTCTATGACCTTGTCCATATCTACCCACGCAACTTCATGTCTACTCTTACTGCCATAAACATTGTATTTATTGTGTTATAAAATACTGTTATGTAAATGGCTCATACTACACTTCCATCATTAAACTTTATAATTCATCTGTGTCTTTGTTTTGATTGCTCCCTCTGCTTCTTATACTCTTCCTATTTTGCAACTTTAAGATTTATTCTTTAATACTCAGCAAAGAAAAATTTTCAATAAATTTCTAATTCACTTGAAAAGTATGTTTTTTCCCCTTATATCATTCCCATCATTGACCACAATAAAGTGAAATTATAATTTTGTGTTGACACCCCGACTAGAAAGAACCTACTGAAGAACAGGACCTGCATCTTAACACTGCACTCTCAGGATCTAGCGTCGCACCATTCACATAGAGGTGGCTCTGAAGACACCCAATTTCTGCCTTGGGCAACTGAGTAGATGAAGGTGCCACCACTGAAACAAGACATGAAAGGAAGAGGACCATGGAGGTGTGGCAGAGACACGGTTGCCAGGCAGGCAAGGAGACCTGTGCCCCAGCAGGCTGGGTGCAGGGTCCTGACCTTGTTTCACTTCAAGAACTGCTTCACCCTGACCTACTCCCCCTGCATCATCACCTGAAAGTGCAACAGACTGTCCAAGTACAGTGAATAAAACACCTTCTAGGAGTGCATCCAGGCTGGAGCCACCTACCTCATCACGTGACTGTTTGAGACGTCATTACTGTCCACTTTCTTTCCCACTTGGGAAGGTGGCATCTGTGACTTCATGGGGAGTTCACGAAGGCCAGTGTGGACGTGACAGAGCTAGTAGGCCTAAACCTTGTCATGCCCCAGGATGCTGGCAAGGGGGAGATCAAGATCATGGCTGTTGCCTCGGGCTGGGCTGCCACAGAGCTCATTATTGCTTCCTGGATCCCCCTCTGGGATGGAACCTGTCTCACTGAGTTTGACTGGAAATACATCCAGATGAGCATTGACTCCAACACCAGTCTGGTTTATTATGTCATCTGCCCAGGTGTGGAAGATAACATGCTATCACCTGTACCGCACTTTCCAGCCCATAAGGGCTTTGTCATGGAGACCTTCGTCCACTTTTTCCCTTGGGCAGTTGGAGGGTACTTCTGGCCCAAGCAGTAGTAATGAGGTTGCTGGGCCTCATACCCTGGTCTTGTATGCCACTGTTGTCAACAGGTACTCCTAGGTTTGGTGTCCCAGGCATTCACATACCTGTTCCTTAACTATAAGTTTTAGTGAAGTAAATAGTATTTGGAAAGTTAAAAAAATTAATAAAGGGAGCTACAGGCATATGGAGCTATATTATGTGATGCTAAGAGACAATTAGATGGAAATATCTACTAGATAGTAGAGGAGGATATTAGTGTGAATCAGGTGTTTAGGAGGCATCTGGGCTGGAGATAAGGGCTGAGAAGTCAACTATGTAAATAGCAGTGCAATAAAGAAATTTGTGAATTTTTTTCTGCTTAACTTTCATCCTGAAAGTTAATTATTTAGAACTGTTTTAAATCGGAGTTACTACTACATAAAATTATTCTTTTTAACACAAAGACTCAAGAATCTAGATGCCTACAACATCCCTTAGGCTACATTAAAAAACATAGTTTTGTTTTCAACTAGACTGTTAATGTTATTATTTTGGAAATAAGAATTACCACATGAAGCTATCAAATAATCATGACAAAACTATAAACTGAGTGGTTGAATTTAACATTGCAGAGTTCTAAAAGGCATGACACTAAAGAATAAGTGCTACTTCATGATGTAAAAAGTGGAAAATATGCCTGTAATTCTAAAATACTTATGACTTCCAAACCCATGTTAGTGGGCACCATAATAAAATATGAATTTACTTATATATGCAAAGGCAGCATAACATTGTCCAACTAGGCAATAAAAAGATCAAGGACATAAACTAGATAGTCATTTATTTTCTAGTCACTAGAACTACGAACAGGATGCTGGGAACCTATAATGGACACAGAACTAATTTATTCTTTAGTATTTATCAAATGTTTTTGAGGACCTACTATATGCCATCACTGTTCTGTGCACTGGAAATAGAGCAGTCAAGAAAACATGCAAACTCTGCTATCCTCACTGAGCTGGTATTTCAGTGAAGAAGGCAAGTAATAAATATAGAGGATGTTAAATGTGGTTGATTCTTATAAAGTAAAATAAAACAGGAAAGGGTAATATGGCATGCCAAGAAGGGGGTAATTAATTGGAAAGAAAGTGGACAGCAAGATTACACATTTTAACAATGACCTAAAGAATGTTCAAGAGTGAGTATTGTGAATGTCTGAAGGAAGAAAATTCTAGGCAGAGGCAAAGATTATGAGGTGAAATATTCCAACAGTGTTTCAAAGAACAGTAAAAAGACTTTTTGTGAGAGAAAGCAAGGGAAAGTAGTCAGATAGGTAACCATTGTCCCTATCATGTCAAAGCCTTGGTCCTTCTTAAGCATGTTGGCTTTATGAACTTTTATGCTGTGTGGGAGCCATTAAAGGGGGTTGAGCAGAAAGGGTCATGATCTCACTTAATTTCTTACACTTCTAGAGCATCACTATGGCTTTTGTGTTAAGTAGACTCTGGAGGCACAAGGACTGAAGCAGGTTAATCAGTTAAGCGACACTTTCCACAATCCAGGAAAAAGGTTTAGACTGGGGAGATAGCAGCAAACACGGTAAGAAGTGGGCAGACTCAGGACATATTTTAAAGCTAAAGTCGTAACACTTGATCATAGCTTGAATGTAAATTATAGGAAAAAGTGTAGCATTGAGAATTACTATAATGTTTAGACATAATCAATTGAAATAATGAAGTTGAAGCAAGGAAAGCCTGTTTAGAGGCAGATGGTGGGAGAAAACAATTGTATTTGGAGCCTCTTTGAGATTCTAGTTAAATATTACAGTAGGGATGGTCGATGGACTTTTAAATGAAGGAGTCTGGAGTTTAGGACTGCAGACTGAGCTAGAGATACCAATATGAGTGCTATCAACATGTAGGTTTGGAGAAATATAGAGAATATGAAATAATGCTCTAGGAGAATCAAATAGCAAATGGACTAAGAAAGTTTAGTATGACTGCCTGGCAGCCAAAAGGTCTATTTATCTACATGATCATAAATTATTCAATAGAAGTGAGACCTACAGCATTGTCCAGATGTAGGTACAAAATATGCAGAGAGATCTACTCAAGTTACAATTTTACCAGTTATGCCAGATACTGAGATGGAATTGAGGGCAAAAGGTTTATTGAGGAATAATGCTTCTAAAAGTCAAAGGGAGGAAACAAGACTGGAAAGTGGGAGCCTGTAGACTCTGATACAGACTGGTAAACTCCACTAGTGGAATAGGAAGCTCATTTAGAGGAGTTCTGTACTAAGGGAAAATGGTTAGAGCTTGATAATACGACCTTGCTCAGTCATTGCGTGGAGTCACTAAACAACTCCAAGGAGTTTACTGAAGACCCAAAGGTGTTAAGAGCTAGAGACTATCAGCCAACCATGCTTCTAGCTGTTGGAAAATTTCTTTCTTAAAGGAGAATCTGAGCAACACATCTCCCCATGTCTACCAGACCAATCTTATCATAACTAAGTGAACAAGAAAAGATTATTTTATTCACTAAACATGAATGTAAGTTGTCTATGAAGGAAAGTGAAAACATGAGATGCTTAAAGGACAGTAAAAACAGTAGAATCAATGGATGTAGATTCCAGCAGGACTTAAGGATTGTTGAGAGTCAAGACACTAGAAGAATTGTGCTGAAATAAATAGGAGGTGGCAGTCATTATGTTGGGTACAAGAACTTGGGACTCTAGAAAGACTTTTGGCAATGAGAAGGTTTAGGATGTGACCCTGGGATTGGCTGTAGTAGGTGGGAATCAAAATCATTGGGAAAACAGGTTAAGGAACTGAGAGGCTGCCATATAGAAAGGATCACCTATAAGAACATTAGGATCACCAAAAGTTATGATGGCATTTGATTGAGAAGCAAAGAGCAAGGAGGAAGTCTAGTAAGGAACGGCAATGACTCAGGGATTGGTAAGTGAGTGCAGCAAGAAAGGTGGTAGTAAAAAGACGGCGTGAGATTCAAAGCTGGGATGACTGACGAAGGTAAGAGAATGCAGTAGAAATGGTAATGTGGAATGGGGTGGACACGTACCATTTACATATGGTATAAGTATGTGGGAAAAAAGTAACACCCACTAGAGAGGGTTGCAGAAGTAGCCATGTCTCCAGCCAGCTTTCCAGTGAGAGCAAGAAGGTGAGACAGTCATTTAGAGATGGTGACAAATGCTCAGAGGATTTTGTGAGTAATTAGCCATGATTTCCAGAGGGCCCTGTGGCAGAATTTTCTGAACTGACCTATGGCATTAGAGTGCAAGAGAAGAAGGGTGGCTGGGATTCTGGGGCTTTTTTATGGAAGAAAAACAGACGGTAATGATATGCAAACATGGTTTTATCTGTGGGTCTCAGAGCAGATAATGGTGGAGAGGCCAGAGTGATGGAGAGTTGGAGGATGAGTGGGGTTTCCTCTTAATTCCTGTCAGTAGAGACATAAAACATGGAGAGGGGAACTGAAAGACTATATTATATACATAGAATTACTGTTTGATGCTCTTGTTTCTGGAACTATATTAAGTGCATTTGTATTTTTGTATGTAGATGCTTTTACACAGCAACTGATGCACAATACTGATTTTGAGAGAAAATAAAACCAAAGTAATTTTTGACTATTTAGTCTACCTGAGACATGGAGTTAATTGTTTTCACATATGTTACCTCAACCATCTCTCAACAAATCTGTAAGAAGAGTGTTTACTAATTTTTTTATGCATGAGAAACCTGAGATTCAGAAAGGTCAAATGACTTGTCTAAGATCATAGTTAATTCCCCAAAGAACTAGGATTTTTCAATTTGGTCTCTCTGACTTGAAGCCTGGAAGAGATCCATTGTGCTACATCTTAACACCCATATTATAGGATGCCTCCATACCAAGGTAGTTTTAATATTTTATTTTTTCTGCAAAGAGGTGTTCAATTTTTGAGGTATGATATTATATATGTTTCTGCTATAAGTATGCACACATGCATATATATTACATATGGTCATATATTATCCCTCATGATCATTTCCAATAAATTAGTTTATAATTCTCCAAAAACTTTCCAATTCCCCATGCATTTATTTTCCAGACTGAGACCAATTTGTCAGGTTCACTAGTCACCTTAAATTTACAGATGTATGAATCAGATTAGATGGGAGTAAATAGAGAAGTTCGAGGTGCAAAGCATTCACAGCTCAGATTTCCATCAAGAATTGAAAAGTAACTCCACATAACAAGAACTGAAGGTCTGGAACCAATAAGTAGTGGTAAAACCAAAGGCCCACGTTCCATAAAAGTTATGCATTGTTCACACGTATCAAACTAAGCTGTTAAAAATATATGTGCTTTCACACATTTATGAGATTGGCTAAGAGATATCAGCCATATGAAATTAACTCTGTATTTCATTAAAATTATAATAATAGACTTTAGTAGTAATACAATACTTCAAATAATTATTCAAGTAACTTGTTGTAATCATAAATATTTTTGTATATAAACACTGTATCTATTTTTATCGAATATATTTAATTAAATGTATTATTGATTATCATAAGTATATTTTATCCTTTAACTAAATAAAATGACTGCATTCAGAAATATTTAATAGAAGAAATTATTATACTGTCCTTTTTAAAAAAATAAAATTTTCTTAATGTATTATTAAATAGTTGTTTCAGAAATTACATGAATTTTTTTACCTCTGCCAACAAAACTGTCCAAAATATTTGTCAAAACTTGTTTCTTAGGCTCTCTCATCCTTGTACATGCCCATCCACTCATTAGGTTGGTGATGGGGAGAAAAGAAGGAATTTAAGTCACAAAGCACATTCAGTTCCCAAAGAGAATAAATCCTTGAAGATTGACATTTACCATATGTCCTAAAGTCTACAATGTATATTTTCTGAAACGTGGATTTTTTTTATTATCAAAGGCATCATAGATTTGATGAAATTTTAAAATTACATTAAATGTTTTTTAATCTAATTGCATAGCAGAACAATTCAGACTGGTTAAAATTTTTCTCCAGAGCCTCCAGATAGACCCGCAGGCTCTGACAATGGCAAAGTGAGCAACAGAGAGTCACAACACAACAGTTCTCTGAGCAGCTACCCACATATGAATATCCTTTATCCAAAGCAGGTCCACGTCCACAGAAATGACCCTAGTCAAACCTGAGTGCCAAAAAGATGAGTTGCAAAATATTTGTATGCAACTAAGCACCATAGGGGTCACTTAACCACTAGTAAAATCTCATATAAAACCATTCACCAACAGACCAAGTGGAGTGGACTACTTTTTAGATTTAACTGATTTAAGCCCTTATTTATGCCGAATTCGGTTCTGACCAACTTTATGTATATTACCTCATTTACTATAAAAACACCACCATGAGGTGTTATTACCTGATATGGATGTTGAAACTGAGTTTGAGACATTGAATAACTTGTCCAAGATTCCCCATATATAGAATAAGTGACTAATTAGAACTGGAATCTAAACTCATTATACCTTCCAATGCCTTATAACTCTATCCTATTGCCTGCCTAATGGCTTATTGGAAACTCAGGAACAAAGACAGTCTCAGAAGTCCCTGTTCACCTGGCTCAAGGCATAAAAAGCTAACTGTGGAATTTGAATTTAGAATCTACAAATTTAAAAAAGCACACATATCCATCTCCCCTCAGAGACCTCTCATGTGCCTCTCAGTTCAGTTGCTGTTGTGTATATATTGTGATTAATTATCATTTCCACATTATAATCAGAAACACCAATGCCAGAAATAAGAATTAACTGGGATAATTTAGAACGGTAGTTATAAAAATAATAAATTATACCAGGGAAGTAAAATAATGTCTCCAACAAAAATTTTTTTATAGTTTTAAACAAAATCTCTAGCATCTTTTCAGTGATTAACCAAAATCTTATTATCTTACATTTACTGAGTGCTAATTATGTGTAATACATTTACTTATATCTCACTTAATCCTTATGGCAATGAGATTGATACTATCATTATCTTCATTTTTACAGATGACAAAATGAAGAAAGAGCAACATTAAGTAATTTGCCTAAGATGAACTGGCCAGCATGTCTAAATTGGTCTTTCAAACCTCAAAATCTCTTTTATTAACTATTACACTATAGTCCCTCTTGGCCCTCCAGAATTGCCATAATGTAATATGAAGACAGATGAAAAGGCATTGACATTGTGAAGCCATGAATAGAGGGTGAAGGTTGTAGGAATCCCCACAATCAGCTAGATACTTCTGATTGCTCAAAATTTTTCAAATGGCATGTGACATACACTAAAAGCAAATTGTGTGTTGGTAGAAATTAGTCTGTAAAAGCCAAGAGTATTATGCAAAAGAAGAGGTATTCATGTGGGGAAACGAGTTTGAAAAAAAACTTACACAACTTCATTTTTCAATTTCATGAAGATTTTAAAAAGTTATAACATTCAATGTTCTGAGGTTTTAAAGAACAGAATTAATTTTTTACATTTCTTTGGAAGACATTAAAGATTGCATTGGATTAATATTTTTTATGATACTGAACAGATCTCACTAGGAAATTGAAAGACACCACAAAAGGAAGTTCTCAATACCAAATTCGTGGGAAACTCTCCTTTCTTTCATGTGAATAATGAACTGTAGCATCAAAACATTTTGCAACCAGGTGGTCAAGGTGGAAAACATTTTCAAATCTATACACCAAAATTAGCAAAATATTGAAATCACTTGTAGGTAATATGTCCTTTTATGTGGATGTGGAGGAAAAGATAAATGGGGAAGAAAGAAAAGAATGGCGTCTCTACATCAAGGTCAGTTGAAGGACACACAATGATTGCTAAGATATGTGAATCTCCAACATTTGCACATTGGCTTCAATATAAAAATCACACCTTCAAAATCAATCAACCTGTAATTTTTAAAATATAGTTTTGGTAGAAAATGTAAAATAACTTGAAATATTAATGATCAAATTTTGGTGATATAATTATTTTATAATTAGATCATCAGCCTAAACTAGTGATTTGGTAACCAAAAAAATAATATATATACCATTATTGGGAAATCAGATTAATATCTAACCAAGACCACATTTTCTATAGAACTAGTCATGAGCCAACTGATTTCTTTTTTTACTTCCAGTCTCTTTATACAATAAAAGTGAACTTATCTCCAAATCTACTTATCCGATTTTTCATTAATTAAAAATTTTCATATGGTAATGACATAAATGTGGTTCCAGCAAATCCACATCCAACTAAACAGAAAGGATCTGCTAAAGGAAAGTCACTTTCCCCTCACTCTGCCCTCTCTCCTTCCTCCAGGGATTACTCTCTCTAGTAGTTTTCATTCTTTTTCATCCCATCCTCCTGGATTCATTTCAAAATAGTTGAAAATATGTTTATAGTAGCATTTATGTCACACTGTAACTGCATATGTGAAAGAACTATTTCAACCCCCACTTTTGCCACCTGGACTCTAACTTATATATGGGATATAAGAGAGTTTATTGTGAATCCAGAGACTAGCTGAAATGACTGAAAAAAGTGAAGTTGAAAATGATCAGGTTTTATTATGAACATATTATCTCAATTTCAATGAAAAAGAACAACTAAATATATATTTTTTTAAAAGTCTTTTCCAACTTGTGCGGAATCTATTACTATCTTGTAACAACCTGCTACCTGCCTCTAAAAAATCGCACCTTGCAAGTGAGGAGATGGTGAAAACAAGGGGCAGGCTCTGAATTGCCTTCATTTATCTCAACTTGTTTTGTACTGACGCACAGAACGTGATGTGGGCAGAAGGCCAAGGAGGAGGTAGTGGAATCCCTCAGACAAGCTGAAGGGAAAATCCAGCTGAGTCACAGGCACTGTTAGTCCTCCCAGCCCATGCCACTGGGCTCGTTCACCACAAGGTGTTCTTAATTTTTCTTTCCCAGAGAAAAACTGAAAGTGGGGAAGAAAAAAGAGAGAGTAAATTTGGACATTTCATCTCCAGTAGTTTTCCTGTCCAGAAATTTAGGAACAGTTCTAAAAGGAAATCCAATTCAAAGCATTTGCCCTTACTACAAAGAAAAAAAAAAAAAACACCTCATCTCTGTAGCTTCCCACACATCAGACAACATAAGTGTCATTATTTTATGAAGACATCACTCCACCAGTCGTAAGAGTGCTGGAGGTGACTGATAATAATTAATATATCTCTTCAATTACAGCCTCTGACAATGTTACTGATAGGCATGTCATGGGTAACCTTACATAACAAAAGCTATGTTGAAAGTATTTTGTTATATGACTATTCCATCACTTATATTTCCTCCATCTGCTACACTCCTTTCTTCTGCTACGATTGATGTAACGACTTCCACTGGCATTTTCAAAGGTCCAGTGGTACCTCTAGGACCAAATTATCATGGACTAGTGCTAGATTTGCCTGTAGGGTGAATCTGTATTCAGTTGCAATAGAAGATTCATTTGACTCAAGCAAAAATATTGCCCAACATGGCTGGTAGATGTTACACTTTCTTTAGTGAGGCCTGGGATTAAGGGAGTCTGATTTTTTATGAATGAATATTTTTATGAGAGAAAGTCAGCTCTGTACTTTTTGAAAATTTATCTTTTAATGTACATTTGGTTCTCAAGAGGAAACTCAGGCATCATTGTGTATTTCCTAAATTAATCCAATTATAATGATTTCTATATTTAACGATGAGCCACAAATGTTTTTAATCATGCCTGGTTCCCTATGGAACAACTTACACAATACCTTTGTGTACATGCTAAGGAATTGCACAAAAAAATAGCTTTGTACACTAATGGAAACCCTGGCAATGCAAGGAATTCATCCTCAAAGCTCCAATCACTCTCTGAGAGGTTAGAAGCCACAGATTTGGAACCAAACTGAAGTCTGTCACACTCATGTTTTCTTTGGCATTCTCTTCCCAGCCAAACTGGATAATTCCAACTGCAAGTGTTCACCTTGCAGCCTAAAATTAAACTCTTAAAATTAACAAGATAATTACCTGCTTTGTATTTCTCTTTTACTCTGAAGACACAACCTTTGTGTTGTGGCTTCCAGGGAGAAATGCTAAGAATTTGGTAGAGAAAAGAAGAACATCAAGATTGGGAGCCCCTTGCATTAACTTAGACCCCAGCAACAAAAAGCCCCATGGAGGACCAGGGGCTCTGCCCTGAAAACAAAGCAGAAGGCACTTGATGACTCTTTTCATGTGTGATTTATATACACTTGCATTAAAATGCCATTAGAAATGACTTTTTATCCAGAGGTGGGTGGAAATTTGTAAAATTATTTCAGTGTGTTCAATAAGATGCTTGGCAAGGGCTAGCCTGGAATTATAGGGTGAGTTAGGGTGAAATCTTAGTCATGTGTGCTCATTTGGAAGTTTTGGTTCTTAAACTTTTGAATATTCTTCAAAGAAAAACATTAAAGAAAATTATATTAGTTTCCTGAGGCTGCCATAACAAAGTACCACAAACTGAGTGGCTTAAACAACAGAAACACATTGTCTCACTATCGTGGAGTCTAGAAGGCCACAATCAAGCTGTCAGCAGCGTTGGTCCTTCCGAGGGCACCAAGGGAGGGTAAGTCCCGTGCCTCCCTCCCAGCTCCTGGTGGTCTCGTGCAATCCTTGGCATGGAGATGATGTATTCCCTTTACCTATCTGTCTCTTTATTGAAATTGCCCCCTTTTATTTGAATATCAATCATATTGGATTAGGGCAGACCCTAATGATCTCATCTTTACATCATCATCTGCAAAGACCCTATTTCTAAATAAAGTCACATTCAGAGATGCTTGGGTAAAAGAGTTAAGTTATCTTTGGGGAGAAGATAATTCAACCCATAACATGGATTAAATTATTTCCAAACATTAATGGTTTATTCAACATAAATGTATGTTTTTTAGAAAAATTCTTTTTCCACTATGCAATACCACCTGGTCTTGACTGAGTAGCATATAGATAGATCAGTGAGCCTAAATGGGGTGAAGTTTGGGGAGAGCGGGTCAGCAGATTAGGAAAGAGTTGGGGGTGGGGTGAATGACTTGATATCATGGAGAAATAACTGATGCCTAGAATTGAGTAGCAGAATCAAAATTGAGTATGTTTTATATGTTTTAAAAGTTGGGTTTTTTTTTAATTGATCCTGAGAAAGAGAGGAAAGGAGAGAGAGAAACACCAATCTGTTGTTAAACTTATTTAGGCACCCATTGGTTGATTCTTGTAGTATTTGCCCTGACCAGGGATCAAACCCACATCCTGGATATATTGGGATGGCATTCTGACCAATGAAAGGAACTACCTGGCCAGGGCAAAAATCAAGTATATTTGAAAAATTTGTGATCAACATTAAAATTTTATATTTAAAATATGAAAAATAAGTATTGATAAAATTAGGCAGTAAAGCTCATCAAAGTACAATACTATTGTTGACTGGTAGAAATAAGTGAGAGATATTTCTAGTCCTCTTCCCACATCCATGCCCTTCCTTCAGGGCTATGGTTTTGGAGTAAGAGTAGGGTGAGAATAAGCATGACTATGTCAATCTCAGGGAGCAGGGTTTCTCAACACTAAAACACTGTTCATTAGATAACAGTGGACTAACACTACACTCAGACATGCACAGGGAATAGATTCTTTAGTTCTCGATTACTTATATCAACTTTTTCATAAATCCCTAAATTCACATCATTCTCTCCTCACCACTGGGTAACAAAGGGTCCAGAACAAACTGTAATGCAACCCACTAAATTCAACCTGATCCCATTTGAGAGGCTTAGCCTGGTCAACAACTGCTCAGTTTTTTGGACTGCCTCCTCTCTGCCTGCTTCTTGCCAGGATGATGTTTTGATATATTTGGTGACCAAAGAGGTGACCAGGTTTAGATGATCTCAAGGTCCTGTTTATGAAGGAGACCTCACATACCCTAGTGTCCTTTGTACCCTGCTATTATGACTAGACGCCTGCTCTGGCCTTCTGACTACCGACAACTGGGACACCCTGTAGTATTTTGATGAATTGCGTGCCTTTGATTTCCAGTCACCGTTCCCTAAAAACCCTAGTTTCTCCTCGTGATCTCAGTTCTCTAGTGGCCCGTCAGTCCTGGTAGCACTGCCTCACACTTTCACAGAAGTCCTGCGACTTGCTGAAAATATCCACATCTGAAGTGCCGCATAGAGTGGGAGCTGGAGATCCATGGCCTGAGAGCCAAATCTAGCCTATTATTTAATTCTATAATTGAACTTTTATTGAAACATGGCCGTACGCATCCACTTATTTATTGTCTATATATGGCCGCTTTTGTGGTACCAACGCAGCAGAGGTGAATAATTGTAACAGAAACCATATGAGGGGAAAAAAACCCTAAATATTTACTGAGTTTTAACAAGAAAAATTTGCTAATCCTTTAATTAAAAGTTTGTAATGTTTACTTTTATGCCTAAGAAAGTTATGCTAGTACACACCGTGCACACACACACACACACACACACAAGCATAGACTCACAGCCATGTTCCTGGGCTCTTTAATAATATCTACATATTTCTTTGACCCTCCTTCCTTGAATTTCCACTCCAAAAAAAAAAAGGAAAAGAAAACATAAAATGTAGACCTTTGTTTTACCTTAGTCTCATTTCCCAACCCCACCCCCCATTCAGGAGCACAGGAAGGGGTAGACCAAGACGTTATTGTAACTTGTCCTTTCATCTACTTCTGACACATTAAAAAATCCTCTTCTCTGGAGTAATCCACGTCTGGATCTTGTAAACAAGGACCGAAAGAATTTGGAAAATGCTTTTCTTTTTTGATATCATCTGGGTGTCACTGTTATAGACTTGTATTCAAAACAACCAACTTTGAGATTCAAAGCACATCAGTGGCTATGGGTTCCAGGAAGGAACCATTCTATCTCACTCCCTAAGGCAATGGACTTCACCTCTCAGCCTTGGAAATGGGATGCTAAAAAGAAACATGATTTGGTTCCATATCACAAAAGCATTGTCACTCTTACACTGATGTGCATGATGATACCTCCCTGCTCCCTTGGCCCTTTAAGAGAGACCCCAGATTTACAATGTGCATACCACTCTTAAATTCTGGCATCAAAGTATAAACACGTATGGAAATCTGACTGTACAGGGAAGCAGAAACGACAGCATTCTCCTACGTCAGTAAAGCCTTTAGCCTGAGTATTATCACCCTTTGGCCTTTATCACACGTTAGCCCAACTCTAAACCCAAACTTGGAGAAACTCTTCCAAAAACTGTCCTATAAACCCCCTTTACATTTTTTTTTTTTAAATGCAGCCAGTCTTCCACTCCACATACCTCTAAACACCCTTGGGACTAGTCCTGACACTCTAAACCTCTATGGAGCATTATCTCACATTTACAACATAAAAGGAAATTTTAAGCTAGATAACAAAGTAGTGTAAACCATTCCTTAAAAGTTGGGAGCCAGCCAACCTACTGATGGGAGAAAATATTTGCAAATCATGTATCTGATAAGAGGTTAATACCCAAAATATATAAACAACTCAATAAAAACCATCTGATTTTAAAATGGGCAGAGGAGCTGAAGAGACATGTTTTTCTTGTCCTTTTGTCAACTCCTGACACAGTTAAAAAAAAAAAAATCCTGTACTCTAGAATCTGGATCTTACATATAAGGACCAAAGGAATTTGGAAAATCCTTTTCTGTTTTGATGTTATCTGGATGTCACTATTATCACTTGTATTCAAAACAACCTATTTCTTTTTCCAAAGAACACCCCCGATGGCCAACAAGTACTTGAAAATAGGCTCAATATCACTAATCATGAGGGGAATGCAAAAGAAAACCACAATGAGATACCATCTCACGCCTATTAAAATGGCTATTATCAAAAAGACAAGAACTAATAAATGTAGGCATTAACTCCATTTAATAAATAAGGAAACTGAGGCAAGTCACCTAACAAGTTGCCCATAGTTACACAGTGAGAAACAGAGCCAGCTTGAGCCCAAGTTTATTTTATCTTAAAGTGTAGTCCGAGGGAATGCTTATCACATTGAAATCTTGCAAGCTATTGACACTTTAATAAGACACGATGAGACATGTTTTAGGGGAAGGCACTCTGAAAGGGTCAACTGATGGGGGAGAGGAGAGGGAAGACATCTCTGAGCGGAGCCTGAATGAGGAGTGCATGGCGGTGAACACTCTTAAGAAAATATAAGTGCTCTACATATCTAAGCACCGGGGAATATCTTCCCGGGAAACAGAATGCCTCAGTGGGTCTGGCTTCAAGATTTTCTTCCCTATCACCTCTCCCAGTTTACTTATTTCATACACAATGATTTGCTGAGCTTATTAGGCAACAGTGACTAGCATAGATTCGTGAGCATGTTCAGAAGATGGAAATCTCCACTTCCCAACCACTACCTATCCTCCTAATGTGCATCCCAATAAACCAGTGGTATACAGGTAAACATTTATCAGGCAACCCTCCCAAAAAAGAAAACAAACAGACAAAAACTCCTGATACGTAGTGTTTGCCATTTTCCATGTTATAAATACATTTCATCATGACCAGTTTTCAGCTACCAACATGTTGACACTGAATGCAGAGTTGGAAAGGCATGTGCATTGTTAGTTGTTGGGAGACAGCATGAGCCAGCTCCACATTCCACTGACCCAAGCAGTGCCCTACCTCCACAGAGTTACCTTCCAACCACTTAGCTCACATTGTTTCCTTCTTTTTCTAAATACCTATGACATTTAAAGTCAACCTCACACTGCTCGAGAGTCTTTATTTTATGGTTGTATCATAGTCTATGTTGAATCACAATAATCTCTGACAACATCCACCATTAAGAGAGGAAACATCTGATTCACCTTTAGATTCTTAATGACACTTTACAGATAGTTTGTGTCTGTTTTTGTCTAGTATGGTAAATGGCTTGCTTTGTTTGGAGTTAATTATCAAAGTCCTCAAGAATAAAGAAAATATCTAATATGTCTTATTTGTTCAGAATATCTAAGAGTGTGTTGGTCATTAATAAATATTTGTTGATTGATTTCTCCAGGTCATGTTCAGGACACTCTAACTTCTGCAAACTACAAACTGCAATTACTCCATAGTTCTTTGGGTTATACAAACGTATGAAAAGCTGGCAAGTAATACAGGTAGATTTCAGAACTATTACAGGTTTGGTTCCAGACCACAGCAAAGAAGTGCATATCACAATAAAGTGAGTCATAATCTTTTTGCTTTTAGAGGGTCTTACCTTCAATTTGTAAAAACGGAACATCTATGAAGTTCAATAAAACAATGTATGTCTTTATAGAGTTGTTTTCTTTTTTTTGTTTGTTTCTAGCCCTACACAGAAAACCTCAGGCTTTAAGGTTAGGCTCTGAGCAAATCACTCTGAACCAAATATATACAGTGTTCTCTCAGCCTTTATTCTAAAGTATATTCACTGTTTATTTCCAAACTTCTCTAGAAAGTCTGCTCTACTGCCAAGCATTTCTAGAAAAGTAAAATTTTCATATTCTAGCTGGACCCTCCTTGTTGTAGAAATAAAACTCTAGGGAGGATCATAGTTTTCAAGATTTAATAGTTTGCTTGTTTTTTTCTTAAAGAAATGTAGGTTTCACATAATCAGAGGGGATCCTTTCTGGTTTGTTCACTCTCAAACCCCCAGAACAAAGAACATTGATTGCCACATAATAGACATTCAAATATTATAATGAAAAACAGCATAGTTATGAGAGGTAAAAGAAATTTAAAAAGTGAAATTCAATGAAATGAAATGAAATCTTGGGCAGACATTCTAATATAAGAAATATACAAATGTGTTCTGGTATGAATTTATTCCATAAATTTGGAGTTATAATATTAACTCTGAAAAAATCTTTCAATAAGAAAATAAGATTATTGGATTTTACATGAAACTTTGAAACTAGGTGCTACAATTGGTAATTGTAACCTGACTTCAGCATGAGTACCCAGTTTATTTCTGCATTTACTTTGGTTGCATAGGCTGTTGAAAATCCTGATTTACCCAGATGACTAGTGAATTTTTTTTAACATTTCATTTGTAATCCCAAAAGTCTTCAATTAAACACATCCACTTGAAAGAGAACTAGTAACAAATTTTTGTTTGCAATTTGAATAACTAACAATATCTCAGAATTACAGTTGATAAATAATTTTCTCAATAAGTTTAAATTTTTATTAATATGTATACATAATATATGTATATGACATACTTATCTTTAAATATTATGAAATAGTCAATAATATCATTTAAAAATTTCATACCTCTCAATGCCCATCTTTGTAACATATTCACTCTGAGTATATTAAGAATCAAATTTATTTTAATTTTCATGTTGAATCCAAATTTGAAGGTTTACTTTTATGCTAACTTTATAGGTAGTTGTAAATGAGATTAACATGGTAGGCTAGTGACATGCTATTGAGTTCCCTCGGCTTCTTAACAATGTCAGCTTATTAAAAACACAAACAAGCACAACTTTGCTTTAGAAGAGGTGTTGATGGTGCTATTACTTGAAAGAGGAAAATATATACATTTTTTCTCTTTCATTTGAAAGATTTGTATCAGCTCTAGGCTTTGGTAGAACCAACTAACATCATTTGAGAAGGGAATTTTGGAACTCACCATCACATAGCCACAAATAATGCTAATGATTCAGCATTATAAAGAGTACAACTTAAAAATGTGTCAATTTCTAGCATAAAACCAAACTGTTTTGAAAGATGCTCATTAATCTGCTTACTAGCAAGTGCATATCTATGCAACATATTATAATTATTTAAACTCATTCTGGCAACTGTTCTTATGAATTACAAATCTTACAATTTTTCCAGCCATTACATTCTCAATGCTAATTGCAACACAAACACATTTTTAACAACTGATTTGATGGCATATTTTAACAATTAACATAAAACTTAAACACTTTTCTCTGTTGTGTGCTTCAAAGACTCTGCCTAATAATATATATCCTTTGTATTTTACTTGTATAGTCCTACCTTCCCAACAAATTGGTGTAATGCACAGTATTCATACTTTGACAGCTGAATTGTAGTGGTTTCACATAGTTGATTTTTTAAAATAAACAATACTTTATGAACACCTTCTTAGTGTTCTTTTCACACAGTATTTTAAGATAATGGCAATAAATGTGTTCACTGCTTGTTCATCTACCATGACAATTGCAAAATCAATAGCATAAGGTTGAATGAATGTTTTCCTGTCATCGTGTGCATTTTCTCCACTCACAACGTGATAACCTCAAATGATGCTACAAATACTTTTTAATTAGTGGATTTACATTTTTAAGTACACTTTCTCAAGAACATTAAGTGGTGGTTCAAGCTGCACTAGAAGAAGCTGGAAGACTTACTTTTATAGACAGTCTTTTATTTCAGAACTTCAGAACTTGTCAGGATTTACAAAACAAAGAACTCCACAAATTTTAATTTCACAAACACAATGAGCACTTTGTGTAGAGGGCACTATACTGGGGGCTGGTATAACCTGACTTGTGTCTTCTGATCCTGATAATTTTCATGGTATTTACTATGAAATTTTATTTTCTTTTGAAACTTCCTGTTTTTAATTAGTGATTGATTTCCAGTTTGAGCAGAAATTATGTCACTTCCATTTTAACAATTACACTTCTATGCATATTAAGTTTAGGCAAATAACATCGGACACTATTGTTAGTACAATGTGGTCATGACACAGTGTGCAGAGTTCACCTGTTATTGCACAATTGTCTCCTGAGCCATGATCAGAGCATGAGCTGAGCAGATGCAGCTGAGCTTTGCCTGGCATTTAATGGGGCACAGTACAGATGATACACATGTGCTCAACTAGTGAACTCACTTGTGTAATCTTACATGAGGAGGTGTGCACAGGCTTAACTCAAAGAAGGGCCAGAGAAAAACCCCCTCTTTTCTAATTGATTACACATTTGTAGAAAGGTTAAATATATGCATAAATAAGCAAAAGAAACCACAGCCTGAAATCTGCATGAAAATAAGTTAAACAAATCCAGGTTACAAGGTATGCTTGACAGTCTCTAACGGGCTGAAAATTGACAAATAACATATTTTGGTGTTCGTTGTTTTTGTGTTGGGTTTTTGCTTTGATTATGGCTTTTTGAATAATGAAACTTAATTTTTAGTTGAATTTAATGTGAAATTATAGAAGCATCTTGTAGAGACCTGAGTTTTCACAAAAAGAAATTTAGGTGACAGTAGATCAAAAAAAATGCCTAGCCTAACAGAAGACACATTTAAACTGTTTGGCTTACCGCTTCCCAATTGAAATAACCCCCTTAGAATAGGAGTAAAGGGAAAAGAAGGGGAAGGGAAGGGAAGGGAAGGGAA